>PVKP010015832.1:0-49521 GCA_004027715.1 Plecturocebus donacophilus | reverse complement strand
GCACTTTGGGAGGCTGAGGTGGGTGGATCATGAGGTCAAGAGATTGAGGCCATCCTAGACAACATGGTGAAACCCCGTCTCTACTAAAATACAAATTAGCCGGGCATGGTGGCACACCGAGTAGCCTGTAGTCCCAGCAACTCAGGAGGCTGAGGCAGGAGAATTGCTTGAACCCGGGAGGCGGAGGTTGCAGTGAGCCAAGATCACGTCCCTGCACTCCAGCCTGGCACCTGGGGACAGAGCGAGACTCTGTCTCAAAAACAAAGAGAGAGGGAAATGGTTAGCAGTGCCATTCCTTGCCATCCCTCATTTAGTTGTACATTCCTTCCAATTCATCTCCATTCACCTCTCTCCATTTATCTTTTGTTCCTGGATGCAGGAACTAAATAAAAAGAGGACCCAGAAGGAGATGGAGCATGCCATGCTAATCCGGCACGACGAGTCCACCCGAGAGCTAGAGTACAGGCAGCTGCACACGTTACAGAAGCTACGTATGGATCTGATCCGTTTACAGCACCAGACTGAACTGGAAAACCAGCTGGAGTACAATAAGAGGCGAGAAAGGGAACTGCACAGAAAGCATGTCATGGAACTTCGGCAACAGCCAAAAAACTTAAAGGTAAGAAGAGATAGCATTTCCCTGTTTGTGCTTCTGGACAATGTTGGACCAGATCAATGGTTTCTATACCTGAAGTGTCAGAGTCACCTCAGCAACTTTTCAGACTCACAAATTTCTGTGCCCCATGCCTATTGCATCATTTCCAGTTGTAAAGCACAGAGTCTGTATTTAAGCTCCTAAAAAAGAGATGTGGCAGGCTGGTTTGGAAAGTGTGATTCTACTACATTATCTATCAGTTTGTCATCATGCCCATTATGGAATTTCTCTGAGCACTTCATGACCTGCCCTCTTCAAAACTGGACTAATAGCAGTTTATAGTTCTAATCCCAGGAAATAAGGGAGTTATATTGGCCTTAGGTACTTTGAGCACCGCTGTATTGAGAAACTCTAAAGCCATGTCCAAGTTTAGGAAGAAAGAGTGTCATTTACTAGTGATGTCTGTCATGGTCATCAGGAATGAATCTACAATTGCCGGGCATTTACCACTTCTGTACTAGAGATGGAGAGATGTAGAGGACCTCTTTTGGCCCTCACTGCCTCCAGCTAGTTTTAGCTGACTGCTGATTAACAAGCTCCGCATACTAAGCCATTGCTACATGTCAGTGAGGACATTGTCAGTGTTGGCACAGACATGGGCCGACCTTAACCACACTGGTTCTGCATCTCTTCAGCGAAGTCCTAGGCTAAGCAGTGATGTCTGTCACCATAAGTCCTCAGAGTGTTCATGAAGTGCGCACATGACTATGGGCAACCTGATGGAATGCCTTCTGGGCTTAAAGTAATATACTGTTCCTTCTCCTTGCTCAAATGCATATTTGATATTGCTACATGCAAGCACAACCTCTTAATGGGGGAAAAAATTGTAAAACACTTTTCTCTTTCAGTTTACACTGAAATTGAGTGGGAATGGGTTAGGATATGAGGTACTATCTATATATTCCCCTTTATGAAGTTGATAAGAAATTGCTGTAAACCAGAGCAGTGAGAGCTGGTTTATATAATGCTATCCCCTATCTCACTTGGAAACAGGGTGAAATATAAAAACAAAAAAAAAGGAAAAGAACGATGAACAATGGGAGACACTGAAGACTCTGACTAGGAAAGCATGAAAGGAATTGTCACCCTTTCAGCAAGCGAGGCCTCATAATATCCCTCAGTCTGCTTAGAGTCCTCATCCCCTTGTGACAATCCATATTTTCTTTGAAGCAATTTGTAAATTCAAAATTACCTATATTCATTCAGTATAAAACCAAAAGTGTAGGTAGGGTTAACTCTTGTCTGTGTCATACATGCTGCTGCATTTTTATTGATTAGCAACTTGGGTCACTGCACCAAAAAACAGATGGTCTCAGCACTTGTATTATATCGTTATGGTAGAAGGCTTTCCATTTTTACTGATGTGTCTTTATTTTTCCTTTGTCACTTTTTCTACCCAGGCCATGGAAATGCAAATTAAAAAACAGTTTCAGGACACTTGCAAAGTACAGACCAAACAGTATAAAGCACTCAAGAATCACCAGTTGGAAGTTACTCCAAAGAATGAGCACAAAACAATCTTAAAGACACTGAAAGATGAGCAGACAAGAAAACTTGCCATTTTGGCAGAGCAGTATGAACAGAGTATAAATGAAATGATGGCCTCTCAAGCGGTAAGTGGTTAGGTTTGGTGCCACGGCTTCAAGAGCTTTGGGAATCAAGAAAATCCGAGATCCAGCCTGTTGTTCCCAAGATGATTCTTGCACAAATTTAGGATATTGATGTTTTTCTGCCCAGAGACTGAGGAAAGGACGACGCTGAATAAAGCCAAGCCAATGTGGATACTTGCTGGAGTGTCTTATAAGATGGAACTCAAGGAAAGACATGCCACATCAGACCTGTGGCACATAGGGAATTTGAGGGCAAATGTGATAGATGCCACATATGACACCATTTGTTCATTTATCAAAGGTTTTACTGACTGCCCTCCCCGCAACTAATATCAGGCACAAATGAATCAGACAGTCCTTGCCCTTAGGGAGCCCACAGTCAAGTGAGGAAGACAGATAGACAGACACGCTCATTCAGTAAATTTTATTAAGCATCAGGGTTCAGCACTCTGCTGGACTCAGAGATGGAGGATGAGCTAGACAATTTGTCAGTCAAGCCAGGTGGTCAGATAATTAAGCAGTAATAGTAAAACATAGTAAGTGATTTTAAGTCGGAGGTGTTGGGGGTTATGGGAGAACAAGTAGGACCAACTAAGCTGGTCTAAGGAAATCTTCCTGGAGGGAGCCAAGAAAGTTAAAGGAATTCATTGATGTTAACCGATTCCTTGAAAATGAGACCTACATAGGCAAAGGCTCAAACAAAGGAAAGTATATGGAGATGGAAAGAACTTTGGTGTGAGAGTTCAAGCAGAAAGATTGCAGGAACCCAAAATGGAGAGGGAACCCAAAAGGGAGCTTGGGATGGGAGCTTGCCTGGTAATTCAGTGACAATTTCCCAAGGAGATGACTCTTAAAGAGTAATAGTTTAGCTGGGTGCGGTGGCTCACGCCTGTAGTCCCAGCACTTTGAGAGGTCAAGGTGGGCAGATCACCTGAGGTTGGGAGTTCGAGACCAGCCTGATCAACATGGAGAAACCCTGTCTCTACTAAAAATACAAAATTAGCCAGGAGTGGTGGTGCATGCCTGTAATCCCAGCCACTCAGGAGGCTAAGGCAGAAGAATCGCTTGAACTCAGGAGGGGGAGATTGCAGTGAGCCAAGATTGCACCATTACGCTCAAGCCTGGGCAACGAGTGAAACGCCGTCTTAAAAAAAAAAAAAAAGTAATAGTTTACCAGAAAGGCATAAGAGAAAGAGTTATTCCTGACAGAGGATACAGTATATATAAAGACTCAGAGGCCTGAAAGAGGATGGCACATTTGAGAAACAATGAGTAATTGCTATGGCAAGAGTATAGGATGCTTGTCACAGGAAAGTGCGAGGACAGGCAGGGTCAGAGCCTCAGAAGCCAGGAGTTTGGACATTATTTTGCAAGCAATGGGGAGTTGTTGAAGCCTGTTTTAAGAAGGAAAGTACAACTGGATTAGATTTGTGTTACAGAAAGGTACTGGCAGAAATGTGGCAAATATAGGTAAAGAGACCTGTTAGAAAGCCATTATAATAGTCCAGGAAAAAGATGATGAGAGAACATGCTAGTGGAGATGAAGAGGAGTGGGGAAGGGTTTGCGAAATATTTAGGAGGCAAGAAAGAATAGAAATAAGTGACCAATTTGAGAGGTTTGACAACAGAGTAGAATAGGTCATTATCTTACCAAGACAGAACAATAAAAGAAAGAGTGAGTTTGGATGCCTGCAAGGATAATTGACTAAGTTGTAGACATGGTATCTGAGTTTTGTGGGTGTCCAGGTAGAGAAGTGCAGATAATGGAAACCTATAGTTTAGGAGGGATGTCAAGATTGAAGACAAAAAGCTAGACTTCATTGTTATATGGGTGTACTTGTGGCTGGTAGGAGTAGATGAGATCTGCTGGGGACAGGAGATATTCTTAGAGAGGAAAGAACTGAGGACAGAGTCTGGTGGCTACCAACATTTGAGGGTGAGTAGAAGTAGAACAAAAATAAATAATCAGAGACACAGGAAGGGAACCGGAAGAGAGGATGCCACAGGAGCCAGAGCAGGCGTTTCTAATTGACGGCATCACATGTCACAGAGATCAGTTAGAAGAATAAACAGGTGCTCATTGGACCTGGCACTGGATTCAACCATTGCTTGTCTCAGACAGTCAATGGAGTGGTGGGAATGGGAGACATGATAGAGCATTGAAAGAAGGATTATAAAGTGAAATCCAAATGGTAGGTGAGACCACTTTTCGTAGATCCTTATCAGTGAAGGAAAAGAGAACAAGAGCTGTAGCAAAAGGAGGAGATAGTTGAAGGAAGACTTCTGGTTGGGAGAGGCTTAAGCATGCATGTTCTTAGGCCAAGGATGGGAGCTAGCGCGTTTATCCACTCACCCATCCAGCAAGTATTTACTGAGTGCCTATGTGATGTACCAGGTATCCAGAGGTACTGTGGTGGATGAGACAGTCATGGATCACATCCTCACGGAGGTTATAGAAGCATGGAGGACACAGATATTGGAAAAGTCTACTCTGTGTAACAGCAGAGCAAGAGCAAGGTGCCAACAGAGCACAAAACAGGAGAGCTTACCTGGTCTGGAGAGTCGGGAGAGGCCTCCCTAACACAATGGCTTTGTAGGCTGAGGTACCTACACATGAGAAACATGTGTAAATGTGGGGAAGACAGTGGCACTTGGGAAGAATTCACAGAAATCTGTTATGTTTGGGATGTAGGGAACTGGGAGAGGACTAACAGAACAAGACTGGAGGGGTAAACAGAATGGGTCATGTAGGGGCTTTCAGGCTTTCTGAAGAATTTCTGTCTTTATCCAAAAACAATGGAAAGCCATTGGCGAGTATTAAGCAGGGTGTGACAGCAGATTTGTGTTTTGAACCATCACTCTGGTGACATAGAGAATGGCCTGGGAGAAGGGAAGAATGGATATTAGGAGATGATTTGTGAAGTTACTTTTACCCCAGGTACCAGAGAGTGGTAACTAGACTAGAAAAGGGGCAGTCGGGATGAAGGGGAACATTACTAAATTTAGCAGCAGGTAGAATTGAGAGTACTAAATGACAGGTTGGATGTGGAGAGTCTGGTGTTCAGGATGACTTCCAGTCCCTGGTTTGAACAAAACAGGAGGTGATGGGCTCAGCACAGTGGCTCACGCCTGTAATCCCAGCACTTTGGGAGGCCGAAGTGGGTGGATCACCTGAGGTCAGGAGTTCAAGACCACCATGGCCAACATGGTGAAACCCTGTGTCTACTAAAAACAAAAATTAGCTGGGTGTGGTGGCATGCACCTGTAATCCCAGCTACTCAGGAGACTGGGGCAGGAGAATTGCTTGAAGCCGGGGGGCAGAGGTTGCAGTGAGCTGAGATCACGCCACTGCACTCTAGCCTGGGCGACAGTGAGACTCTGTCTCAAAAAAAACAGTAGATGATGGTCTACTTGTATTTACCTATATGGTAAAAAAGGAAGTGGAACAGAGTAGGAAGTGGGAAAGAAAAGGTGATGTGTTGGCTGTGTGGAGCCTGGGAAACATCCAGGGGAGGATGTCTCTAGTAGACTAGAGGAGCTCATCCAAACCTCAGAAGGGAAGTCTGAAATAGAGGTTTAGTGTGGGAGTCATTTGCATACATGGTAATTGAGGCTTTTGAAATAGATGAGAGTCTTAGGAAGAGAGGTTAGAGGAAGAAGAGGGCCCAGGACAAAGCCTTTAGGAACACCCACATTTAAGCACCAAGTGGGGAAGGACTACTGGAAAAGGAATAGTCAGAGAGGGAAGGCAAAAACCAAGAAGCTGTAGTATCTCAGAAGACAAACATTTCAAGAAGGAAGGGGCAGTTGACAATACCAAATGCTGCTGGGAGATCAGGTAACAGGAGCCGCTTCCAGACCATCATGGGTCACCTTAATGTTAGTAGCGTAGAAGTGTAGAGGGTTAGGATCAGAATGAGTGCAAAGAGAAGAGTGTAGAAAAAGGTGAAAGGCAAAGAGAAGGAAGGAAGTTGATAGAGACATAAAGGTTGATAGGGTTTCTGTCTTGTTAGTCTTTATATTCTCAGCATCTGCAACAACACCTGACATATAGCAAGTGTTCAATGAATGTTTGTTATATAAAATGGTAGAGACCAGGCGCAGTGGCTCACGCCTGTAATCCCAACACTTTGGGAGGCTGAAGCGGAAGGGGAGGGTCACTTGGAGCCAAGAATTCTTGACCAGCCTAGGCAACATAGCAAGAGTCTATCTCTACAAAAAATACAAAAATTAGCCAGTTATGGTGGCACATGCCTGTAGTTCCAGTGACTCGGGAGGCTGGAGCAGGAGGATCACGCAAGCGCAGGAGTTCAAGGCTGCAGTGAGCTGAGAGCACACCACTGCACTCCAGCCTGGGCAACACAGCACAACTGGGGCTCAAAAAAAACAAGATGAGAGAGAACAGGATCAGACATAGAGGTCAATGGTTGCCCTTGAATAAAAGGAGAGAAGTGTCCTTTCTTCTGAGACAGGGAGAAGATAAAGTATGTGATCATTACAGTATCCTTTACTGACTGCTTACCATGTGGCAAGTTGAGTATTTCGTAAATGTTATCTCATTTAATTTTTATAAAACCCCTTTGAAGTAGTTACTGGTTTGACCCTAATTTACCTGTGAGAAAACTGAAGTTTACTGAAGTGAAGCTCCTTGCTTAGAGCAGGAGTGGCAAATGTTGTAAACGGACAGATAGTAATTAGCTTTGTGGACCACAGGGTCTCTGTCATAATTCCTTAGCTTTGCCATTGTAGCACAAATGCAGCCATAGACAAAACGTAAATGAATGAGTATACTAATGTCCAATAAAACTTTATTTACGGCTGGGCACGGTGGCTCATGCCTGTAATCCCAGCACTTTGGGAGGCTGAGGCAGATGGATCACCTGAGGTCAGGAGTTCGAGACCAGCCTGGCCAACCTGGTGAAACCCTGTCTCTGCTGAAAACACAAAATTAGCTGGGAGTGGTAGTGGGTGCCTGCAATCCCAGCTACTCGGGAGGCTGAGACAGGAGAATCACTTGAACCCAAGAGGCAGAGATTGCAGTGAGCCAAGATTGTGCCATTGCACTCCAGCCTAGGCAACAAAGTGAGACTTTGTCTCAAAAAAAAAAAAAAAAGTAAAACAAAAAAAACTTTATTTACAAAAGCAGGTACTAGGCCAGATTTGGCCCATGGGCTGCAATGCGCCAACACCTGGCTTGGGGGCAAGGGGGAAGGTCACATAACTAATTAGTGGTGGAGCTAGGATTTGAACCCAGCTTGGGGGGAATCCTGTAAACCTCCTTTTTCTTCAGTGTAAGCCACTGTAAAGAACACACATATTTGCCTATACTCTTATAAAACTTTTTAATGGAGCCCGGCACCGTGGTTCATGCCTATAATCCCAGTACTTTGGGAGGCCGAGGTGGGCAGATCACCTGAGGTCAGGAGTAGCCTGGCCAACATGATGAAATGCCATCTCTACTAAAAATACAAAATATTAGCTGGGATGGGTGGCGCTTGCCTGTAATCCCAGCTACTCGGGAGGCTGAGGCAGGAGAATCACTTGAGCCTGGGAGATGGAGGATGCAGGGAGCTGAGATCACACCACTGCACTCAGCCTGGGCAACAGAGTGAGACTCTGTCTCAAATAAAAAAACGAAAAAACAACTTTTTAATGGATTTGATTTGTGTAACCTTGGGTGATAAATAACAAATGCTGGAATATCCTCTGGTTTCTAGCACTGGGCCTTCAGAGTCAGAGCTGGTACAGAACAATGGTACCAGTTACTGATAATAATAGAAGGTTAGAAATAAAAGGAAATGGAGATGTTCTAAATGTTTAAAGATGTTTAGATGGCCTAAACTGACCATGGAATGAACCTCTCACCCATTTAGCCAGGGCTTACGGCAGCTAATGCAGACTAGTAGAAAAGAACAGTACTTTCACTTCCTTTACTGATACAGAACCTCCCTCATCAAGAGGGAATCAGTAACAACCCTCATTTGGAGGCAGTAAATCCTTTGGCATTTACCTGTGAGTCTGTTCCTGCCGAAGGCTATGTATTGTGTCTGGTGTCTCTTATCCCTTCATTCCTTATTGGGAAAATGAGAACTATCTATCCTCTAAGGATTTTAATGAAACCTGGTTAGGATTAATTTTTAGAAGGTACTTTGGAAATATGATTACATAATTTATGTTCCTTTGATCTCTGTAGTATTTCTCCAGAAGTACTAAAAGACATATACAAATAACTGTCTAAAAATATTGTAATATAACATTTCAAAAAGTAATTTTTCAATCAAAATATGTATATTGTCACAAATTGTACGTAAGGTGGAGAATAAGTATCTTGGAAAAGTGGTCAGTATGGAAACACACAGGTAAGCTCAGGGCAGATGGACTGTCTGATTCAAGGGTTCTAATCTCATAGTTCTCAGCCAAGCTGCGGGCCTGCCAAAATAGGACCAAACCAAGCCTGCAACCAGAGGTAATCATTCCTAAATACTGTCTTGCTGATGTTCCGAAACCTTCAACTCTGCTTTAGAGAAGTTGGCACTTCCACTTGGTTCACTCTCCACGCCAGATCTGGGTATCTTATATAAGATGAAGTTCAGGCTGGGCGCGGTGACTCACACCTGTAATCCCAGCACTTTTGAGAGGCCAAGGCGGGTGTATCACCAGAGGTCGGGAGTTCGAGACCAGCCTGACCAACATGGAGAAATCCCGTCTCTACTAAAAATTCAAAATTAGCCAAGCATGGTGGCACACGTCCGTAATCCCAGCTACTTGGGAAACTGAGGCAGGAGAATCACTTGAACCCGGGAAGCAGAGGTTGCAGTGAGCTGAGATCGTGCCATTGCACTGCAACCTGGGCAACAAGAGTGAAACTCTGTCTCAAAAAAAAAAGAAGACCAAGTTCAGGTGCTGCAGGGAGCAAGGGAAACTTGAGGCTGTATATAATCTGGACATCACTGCTTCAAAGCAGATATACCTCTTAAAATTAAGCCTACCTACCCACTTTAGAAAAGAGATTTTTTTTTTTAAATGAGACAAGATCTCTTGTCTCCCAAGCTGGCGTACAGTGGTGTGATCGTAGCTCACTGCAGCCTTGAACTCCTGGGTTCAAGAGATGATTCTCCCTCAGTCTCCCAAAGTAGCCTGGACTACAGGCACATGCTACCATGTCTAGCTAATATTTTTTAAAAATTTTTGTAGAGATGGTGGGCTCACAATATTGCCCAGGCTGGTATTGAACTCCAGGCCTCAAGCAATCCTCCCACCCTGGTCTCCCAAAACACTGAGTTAACCGAGGTGAGCCATCAGCCAGGGAAGAGATTTTGAACCACTTGGAGTTTTGAATTGGCTGGCTAGCAAGATAACTTTGTTGTTGTTGAGATGGCGTCTCGCTCTGTCTCCAGGCTGGAGTGCTGCAGTGCAGTGGTGTGATCTCAGCTCACTGAAACCTACACCTCCCAGATTCAAGTGATTCTCCTGCCTTAGCTTCCTGAGTAGCTGAGACTACAGATGTGCATCACCACACCTAGCTAACAATTATATTTTTAGTAGAGACAGAGTTTCACCATGTTACCCAGTATGGTCTTGATCTCTTGACCTCATGATCCACCTCTCTTGGCCTCCCAAAGTGCTGGGATTACAGATGTGAGCCACTGTGCCCGGCTGCAAGATAACTTTTATAGCCAACAATGGGTGCCAATGTTACTACTTGGAGCATAACAATACTGTGGTATATTTCTCAAGTTTTATGGAAATTGGATTCATTTTTTTATAGCTAAGCATATCTAAATGATTTTAGGGTTAAAGATCTTGAAATAAGGACATGATCAGTTGAAACCAAAATAATGATAACAGCTACTATTTATTGAACACTTAGTATGCATTGAGAACTGTGCCTAGGATTTTATATGAATTCTTTCATTTAATCCTCCCACCAATCTCAGACAATAGGAACTATTCTTTTTTTTTTTTTTTTTTTTTTTTTTTGGAGACAGAGTCTTGCTCTTGTTGCCCAAGCTGGAGTGCAGTGGTGTGATTTCAGCCCACTGCAACCTCCGCCTCCCAGGTTCAAGCGATTCTCCTGCCTCAGCCTGCTGAGTAGCTGGGATTACAGGCACCCACCACCATGCCCGGCTAATTTTTTTACTTTTAGTAGAGATGGGAGTTTCTCCATGTTGGCCAGGCTGGTCTTGAACTCCTGACCTCAGGTGATCCACCTGCCTCAGCCTCCCAAAGTGCTGGGATTATAAGTGTGAGTCACCGCGCCTGGCCAATAGGAACTATTCTTGTTATTTTCTTGAGGATGAAACATGTGAGATCTAGGCAGCTAGGTAATGTGCCAAGGTAACACAACCAAGTGGTTGGTGTAGCTAGAATTCAAGCCCAGGAGCCGACCTCAAAGCCCACAGGCTTAATTCCTGGAGTGTGTAGCCTTCCTGATGCCTGCTGCTGTGGTTTCAGACCATACTGAAAAGAATGTGTTTTTAGTACTTTGTAGCCCACTGGGCAGACTTAACTGTTTTTGATTTCTAACTCTGAATGTATCCAAAGCATCTGTGTTTTTGAGGGGGGACCAATTTCAATCAAAATGAAGAAACCTCTTCCAGTAGTCACCAAGAGCTGTAGGCAAGCGTGCATGACATGTGTATCTTCTGTGCCCGCAGTTACGGCTAGACGAGGCTCAAGAAGCAGAATGCCAGGCCTTGAGGCTACAGCTCCAGCAGGAAATGGAGCTGCTCAACGCCTACCAGAGCAAAATCAAGATGCAAACAGAGGCACAACATGAACGTGAGCTCCAGAAGCTAGAGCAGAGGGTGTCTCTGCGCAGAGCACATCTTGAGCAGAAGGTATGAGGGCATTACCGGGGATCCCATGCCACTGGGTGGAAGGGGGTGTGGCTGAGGAAACTGCTGTATGTGGAACCTTCCTTAGTTGGAGATTAAAGTGGATACTTTTCACTTATCTGCTTTATGCTACTGGTACCCTTGTGAGGTAGGCATTGTCCCCATTCTACAGGCCAAAACACCAAGGTATGCATGTCTGATCCCACATCCTAATTCTTTCTGCTACTCTGCTAGGAAACCCTCAATGTTCCCAGCCAAAGAGTGATATGGGTTGCTGGGGGTTGATGTGACCCCTGAAAGGTACTGTGAGCTGATAGCAGCGCTGCCAAATGGCACGAGGATGCCAAATGTGTAATAGATTTGGCTTTTCAGCTATTTTTAAACCAAGGGAAATCACCAGCAGGGCTCTGTAAAAAAAAATTAAAATGACGATAGGCTGATACTGCCATGCATAATAAATGTTATCCCAACTGAAATATTAATTGCTTTAGATATTCTGAGGAATATGAAGTAGAAAAAATTTCATAAGGCATCTCAAAGCTGTTAAGCATTTATTTGCTTAACTAATTATTTGCACTTTCTTCCAGTAGTTCCCTGAGACCAGTGTCACAGACCATTTTCCCAGCTCCTGTTCTAGAACTAAATTACTAATGACCCAGGGGGCATTTGGCTCTCTATGGGAAAGCAGCACAATCTAATTGTGCTTGAGTGTCTTTTAGCTTCTCCTGAGCCATCCCTTGCTAAGACAGGACACTGACCTAGATCAGCCCAGCTACTGGGCTTGCTAGAGTGGCATGGCTGGTCCCAGGTGGACCCCAAACATTTTATTCTTATGAGCAAGTTTTAAATATAATGAATTAGATGCATTGATCACATGCCAGCCTTCCTCGGTCCTCCCTTAGTTCCCATGTGTGTACATGTCATATGTGTGTGTACATGTCATGTGCGCTTATGTGTGTGTCATGTGTGTACTTTGTATGTGACATGTGTTCCTTGTGGGTGTCATGTGTGCATGTGTCCATGTCATATGTGTGTCTGTGTGCATGTCATGTGTGCCTGTGCATGTCATGTGTGCCTGTGTACATGTCATGTGTGCCTGTGTACAGCATGTGTGTGCATGTGTACATGTCATGTATGTGCTTGTGCGTGTGTGTCATGTGTGCCTGTGTACATGTCATATGTGTGCATGTGTGTGTAATGTGTGCATATGGGTGCCTGTCAGGAGATGCTTTCCATTAAGAACTTCCTTGTGCTTGTTTCAGATTGAAGAGGAGCTGGCTGCCCTTCAGAAGGAACGCAGCGAGAGAATAAAGTACCTATTGGAAAGGCAAGAGCGAGAGATTGAAACTTTTGACATGGAGAGCCTCAGAATGGGATTTGGGAATTTGGTTACATTAGATTTTCCTAAGGAGGACTATAGATGAGATTAAATTTTTTGCCATTTACAAAAAAAAGAAAACAGAAAAAAATTCAGACCCTGCAAAACCACATTCCCCATTTTAACGGGCGTTGCTCTCACTCTCTCTCTCTCTTACTCTTACTGACATCGTGTCGGACTAGTGCCTGTTTATTCTTACTCCATCAGGGGCCCCCTTCCTCCCCCCGTGTCAACTTTCAGTGCTGGCCAAAACCTGGCCGTCTCTTCTATTCATAGTACACGTCACAGTATTGATGTGATTCAAAATGTTTCAGTGAAAACTTTGGAGACAGTTTTAACAAAACCAATAAACCAACAACAACAAAAAAGTGGATGTATATTGCTTTAAGCAATCACTCATTACCACCAATCTGTGAAAGTAAAGCAAAAAAATAATAATAATAATAAATGCCAAGGGGGAGAGAGACACAATATCCGCAGCCTTACACCTTAACTAGCTGCTGCATTATTTTATTTTATTTTATTTTTTTGGTATTTATTCATCAGGAATAAAAAAAAAACAAAGTTTTATTAAAGATTGAAAATTTGATACATTTTACAGAAACTAATTGTGATGTACATATCAGTGGTGACATATTATTACTTTTTTGGGGACGGGGGGTGGGTGGGGTGAAGAGATCTTGTGATTTTTAAGAACCTGCTGGCAAGAGTTTAACTTGTCTTCAGCATATTCTGATTGTATCATAATCATTTTCTGCTGTTGCAGAGGATGTGAATACACTTAAGGAGCTCACAGAATCCCAGTAGCACAAATTGGGCTTTGGCAAATCGTGTATTTTGTGTATAGAAGGAATTTAAGGAGAGGTATTACTTATTTTCATATTGTATTTTAACTGTTTCTCTGATCAAATTTTTTTACTTCCTCCTCCTGTTCCTCCCCACCTTCCTCCTTTTCCAATTCAGTATTTGGAGTTCAACACTGTCTCTCAATCAGATCATCTTGATCGTTTTCTTTATTTCCCTTTCCCTTCCTAAGTCCCATTTCTTGGTCATAAATATTGCATTATTCACACTTTCAAACTGTGTATTTTCTTACAATAAAAAATGATGAAAAAAAAAAAGGCTTTACTTCTTTTGCATGCACTTTAAAAACAAAACAAAACATTTTTCAGGTTCCAAGGAAGAGCATGATAACTGTCAGAGCTTTTAATTATATTTGTAAATAAAAGTGTTCATCACATCGCCTTGCTGTGTTATTGTAGCAGGAGGTTTCCCTTCTAGGTTCACCGGTTCACAATTCAGAGGGCCAGCCACCCTCCTGAGACTGTTCTCCATAGCCTTGGTCGCTCCAAGAAGAGCCATTCAGGACTTTCAGGTAAAGCTGTGTCTTCCAAGTTCTGCGGGGCTGAAGACAGTGTTGCACCATTCGATGTGGGCACGTGGTCAACTGCACCTTTCTGTCCTTAAGAATAGAAGGCATGGGCCGGGCGTGGTGGCTCATGCCTGTAATCCCAGCACTTTGGGAGGCAAGGCAGGTGGATCACGAGGTCAGGAGTTCAAGACCGGCCTGGCCAAGATGGTGTAACCACATCTCTACTAAAAATACAAAAAAATTAGCCAGGCATGCTGGCGGGCGCCTGTAATCCCAGCTACTCGGGAGACTGAGGCAGAGAATTGCTTAAACCTGGGAGGCAGAGATTGCAGTGAACCAAGATCGTGCTGCTGCACTCCAGCCTAGGCGACAGAGTGAGACTCCATCTCAAAAATAGAACAGAAGGCATGCACTCATGCACACGCACACACACACACACACACACACACACTCCCCCATGTGCCACTCATACATAGAAGCATGCATTGCTGAGGAGAGAAATTAGGCACCTTTAAAGAAAAGCAGGCTATGGAGAAGGCGCTATAACCAAATATTTGAAATGATCCCACTGTAATATTAGATCACCCTCCCCTCATATTCTACTTTTATTACAGTAATTTTACATGTAAAATAATGAGATAGTAAAAAATACAAAATTTCTGGGATATGATTTGGGGGTCAGGACAATCTCAGTAATATTCCATATGCTTAAGGCTTGTCCAACCCACCTTATTTTGCTATTACTGTTTTGTTTGTCTTAGACTTTTAGCAGCTGAAGAAATAAGCTCACGCTAGGGTAAGTGGCAGGGTGGGGTCTGAATTGAGACCTGTCTGATCTCCACACCCACACCCAAAGGAGTATTCAATCTTCAGAAAGGTTGAAAAGCTTCCTATAGCCTATTTCACCCATTTCTCTCTGGTGAGAAATGTCTAGCTAGCTTGGGAAAGAGCCTTACGTCTGAAATTGTAGGTGCTATCTTTATAGAACATCTCGGAGGCTCTTGGCTGTAATCCCAGCACTTTGGGACACTGAGGAGAGTGGATCATCTGAGGTTAGGAGTTTGAGACCAGCCTGGACAACATGGTGAAACGCTGTCTCAACTAAAAATACAAAAATTAGCTGGGTGTGGTGGTGAGCACCTGTAATCCCAACTACTCGGGAGGCTGAGGCAGGAGAATCGCTTGAAACTGGGAGGCGGAGATTGCAGTGAGCCAAGATTGCACCACTGCACTCCAGCCTGGGCAACAGAATGAGACTCCACCTCAAAAAAAAAAAAAGGTCCCTCTGCACAAGTTTTGTCAGAGATGTGGGTGCCTGCTCTAACGCCTGCTATGGACAGAGTTGTCCAACTCCTAGTACCTGCCTGAGAAGGCAGGGACAAGGATGGCAGTAAAAGGCCAGGTGTAGTGGCTCATGCCTATAATCCCAGCACTTTGGGAGGCTGAGGCGGGCAGATCACTTGAGGTCAGGAGTTCGAGACCAGCCTGGCCAACATGGCGAAACCCTGTCCTTACTAAAAATACAAAAATTAGGTGGGCGTGGTGGCGGGCCCCTTTAATCCAGCTACTCAGGAGGCTGAGGCAGGAGATGCGCTTGAACCTGGGAGGTGGAGAGTGCAGTGAGCCAAGATTGCACCATTGCACACAAGCCTGGGTGACAAAGCAAAACTCTAGTCTCGAAAAAAAAGGATGGCAGCTAGAGAACGGGTATGAAAGAGACAAAGAGCCAGTGTCCTGTAGTCTTCCAGCATGTACTAAATTCTCCTGAGTTAAAAAGTGATTACAGGTTTGCCATGCATATTAGTGAGGAAGGGCGACTTACCTTTGATTCATGATTATTCATTTAATGAATATTTACTGAGTACCTTATATGTCATGCCAGGCTAGACACTAGAGATGCACCATTGTATCTCAAACAGGTGAAGATCCCTGCCCTAATGGAACCTACATTAGAGGTAGGAGGAAACTGGGAGCAAACAGTAATTATGATAAATAAAGGATCTTATGCGGTAATAAGTGCTAGGGATGAAGAAAAAAATAGGGAAGGGTGGCCAGGCGAGGTGGCTCATACCTGTAATCCCAGCACTTTGGGAGGCCAAGGACAGGCAGATTGCTTGAAGTCAGGAGTTCAAGGCCAGCCTGGCCAACCCATCTCTACCAGAAAATATAAAAATTATCCAGGCATGGTGGCACATACCTGTAGTCCCAGATACTTGGGAGACTGAGGTGGGAGAATCACTTGAACCTGGAAGGCAGAGGTTGCAGTAAGCCAAGATTGCACCACTGTACTCCAGCCTGGGCTACAGAGTGAGACCCTGTCTCAAAAAAAAAAGGGAAGGTTAATGTAGATCAGAAGTGCCAGGATCAGTTGGGCATGGTGGCTCATGCCTGTAATCCCAACACTTTAGAAGGCCAAGATTGCTTGAGCCCAGGAATTTGAGACCAGCCTAGGCAACACAGTGAAACTCCATGATCTGGTCTGGCTCTGTGTCCTCAACCAAATCTCATGTGGAATTGTAATGCCCAGTGCTGGGGGAGGGATCTGGTGGGAGGTGATTAGATCATTGGAGTGGATTTTCCCACTCGCTGTTCTTGTGATAGTGAGTTCTCATGAGATCTGGTTGTGTTTTGTTTGTTTTGTTTTGAGACAGGTTCTCACTCTGTTGCTCAGGCTGGAGTGCAGTGGCGTGATCTTGGCTCACTGCATCTCTGCCTCCCAGGTTCAAGCAATTCTCCTGCCTCAGCTTCCTGGGTAGCTGAGATTACAGGCACTCGCCACCACGCCTGGCTAATTTTTGTATTTCTAATAGAGATGGGGTTTCACCATGTTGGTCAGGCTGGTCTCAAACTCCTGACCTTGTGATCCACCTGCCTCGGTCTCCCAAAATGCTGGGATTACAGGTGTAAGCCACTGTGCACGGCCAATCTGGTTGTTTTTGAAAGTATACCGCACTTTCTCTCATGCTCTTTCTCTTCTGCCACCATGTGAAGATGCGCTGGCTTCCCCTTGCCTTCCGCCATGATTTTAAGTTTCCTGAGGCCTCCTGAACCATGCTTCCTCTAGAACCTGTGGAACCATGAGCCAATTAAACCTCTTTTCTTTATAAATCACCCAGTCTCAGGTATGTGTCACAGTTTGGGAACAGACTAATACACCCCATCTCTACAAAAATTAGCTGGGCATAGTGGCATGTGCCTGTGAGCCCAGCTACTGAGGAGCCTGAGGTGGGAGGATCGCTTGAGCCTGGGAGGTTAAGACTACAGTGAGTCACGATCATGCCACTGCATTCTAGCCTCAGTGACAGAGTGAGGCCCTCTCTTGGAAAAAAAATAAATAAAAGATGCCAAGATCAGCACACCTTTACTCATTCCTTCAGGGAATATTTATTGAGCATCTACTGTGTGCTTGGGGATATGATGGTAAATAAAACAGATGAAGCTGGTATTGTGCTGGAAGCTCATGGCTTAAATCTCCATGGAAAAGGAAGTAAATCAACAGTGGACTAGGTTACTCAGCAGTGACTAAGAAGGGCATGACAACACGATACTGGGTGCTACCAGGAGTTTAAAAGAACTCCGATAATACCAGTTATAGGTGGTGTCAGAGAGTGCTTACCAGCATTAACTAGGTCTAATTAACTAGGTAAAAGAATTTGTTTTTTTAATTTCCCACCATTTGTAATTATTTGCTTATGTATCTACAGGAAAAGAGTATTCTTGGGGAACTAGAAACCTGCCCATGTAAACTCTATATACCCCTCTGACTTTAACTTAGTAAGGTATCTATAAATATTTTTAAATACTAGAAATGATCACATATGAAAAATACATTATTGGCCAGGCACAGTAGCTCACACCTGTAATCCTAGCTCATTTGAGAGGGTAAGGCAGGCAGACTGCCTGAGGTCAAGAGTTCGAGACCATCCTGGGCAACATGGTAAAACCCCATCTCTACTAAAATACAAAAAAATTAGCCAGGCGCAGTGGTGGGCACCTGTAGTCCCAGTTACTCGAGAGGCTAAGGTGTGAGAATTGCTTGACCCCGGGAGGTGGAGGTTGCAGTGAGCCAAGATTGCACCACTGCACTCCAGCCTGGGTGACAGAGTGAGACCCTCACTAAAAAAAATTTTTTTAAATTTTGATCCAGTGTGACTTACCAACGTAAGTTCCACTGATTACAACTAAAAACTGGAAAAAATGTAAAAGCAACTACCTGAGGACATTGAAAAATAAAAGCAGATAGATTACAGAGAAGCAACTTAGACAGAAATGGAAGTAAAATTAAAACATTCTCAAACGAAGAAAAATTAAAGGAATTCATTTCCAGCAGACTTTGCTCTATAAGAAATGCTAGAGGAACTTCCTCATACTGAAGGGACTGACACTTGGGTCTCTGGGAATGAAGAAAGAGAAACAGAAATGGTAAATATCTGGCCAGGCGTGGTGGCTCACGCCTGTAATCCCAGCAGTCTGGGAGGCTGAGGTGGGTGGATCACCTGGAGTCAGGAGTTCGAGACCAGACTGGTCAACATGAAAACCCCGTCTCTACTAAAAATACAAAAACTAGCTGGGCATGGTGGTACATGCCTCTAATCCCAGCTACTTGGAGGCTGAGGCAGGAGAATCACTTCAACCAAGGAGGTAGAGATTGCAGTAAGCTGAGATTGTGCCACTGCACTCCAGCCTGGGTGACACAGCAAGACACGGCCTGTCTGCCCCATTTTCCAAGCTCGGTACTCCAGCCTCGTATAATAGTGATTACGTGGCCGGGGGTGGTAGCTCAGGCCTATAATCTCAGCACTTTGGGAAGCTGAGGTGGGTGGATAATTTGAGGTCAGGAGTTTGAGACCAGCCTGGCCAACATAGTGAAACCCCGTCTCCACTAAAAATACAAAAATTAGCTAGGTGTGGTGGCGGGCACCTGTAGTCCCAGTTACTAGGGAGGCTGAGGCAGGAAGATCGCTTGAACCCAGGAGGCGGAGGCTGCAGCGAGGAAACAGACATGAGGAAACTGGGCTTTTGTACTTTGTTCTTACATGACAATCAGGCCAAGTTTAGTCATTTGCATACATTAACTACTAACCTAATCCCAACAAAAGATGATTTTGTCCTCCAACAACCCTGTGAGGTAAATAAGGCAAGCTGACAACACCAGCAACCCTGATTTGTTTTTCAAATGAGGAAACCGGAATTTGTGTCAAAGTAGGCCCGGTGGTCATGAGCTGGACCTTGAGGCCAGAGCTGAGTTCAGAACGAGGGTCATCCACTTCCTGGCTGGCCTTGGGCAAGTTCACTTCACCTTCCAGCTGAAGGGAAATATGGCATCACCCTATATTTAAGATGACTATGCCTTTTCATATATATGTATTTTTTTTCTCTTTAGTATCATGTTAGTATTGATACGTTTTTCTTTTTCTTTTTGAGATGGAGTCACTCTGTCACCCAGGCTAGAGTGTGATGGCTCAATCTCGGCTCACTGCAACCTCCACCTCCCAGGTTTAAGCAATGCTCCTGCCTCAGCTTCCCGAGTAGCCGGGACTACAGACACCCACCACCATGCCAGGCTAATTTTTGTATTTTTGGTAGAGACAGCGTTTCACCATGTTGTCCAGGCTGATCTTGAACTTCTGGCCTCAAGTGATCCACCCGCCTCAGCCTCCCAAAGTGTTGGGATTACCTGCATGAGCCACCGCGCCCGGCCAGTATTGACAGGTTTTTCTTTTTATGTGAATTTCTTTTGCATTTACTTTACCTTCTTTGGTTGGTTTGTTCACCTTATTCTGATTTTGATTCTGCACCTGTTTTAGACAAGGAGCTAACAGATTATTATAGTTCCTCATTAATCTTCAGACTTTGAAACAAAAAGGACTTGTGGTTATCAAAATGTCTCATTGAAACAGAAGTTTAAAGAAAAACTACATGATTTTAAATATGCATAAATATCAAATTGTCAAAATGCTTGAGAAGACTGATAAGGGTATGAAAAAGTGGGTCCTTTCATACACCACTGACATGAATCTGATCAGTGTGACCTTTGTGAAGAATGGTTTCTCAGTATCAGAACTGAAAATGAGCCTGGCCAACACAGGGAGATCCATGTCTACAAAAAAAAGAAATAAACCTGGGGCCGGGTGCGGTGGCTCACGCCTGTAATCCCAGCACTTTGGGAGGCTGGGGTTGGTGGATCACGAGGTCAGGAGTTTGAGATCAGCCTGGCCAACATGGTGAAACCCCTGTCTCTACTAAAAATACAAAAATTAGCCAGGCATGGTGGTGGGTGCCTGTAATCCCAGCTACTCGGGAGGCTGAGGCAGGAGAATCGCTTGAACCCGGAAGACAGAGGTTGCAGTGGGCCAAGATCGTGCCACTGCACTCCAGCCTGGGCGAAAGAGCGAAACTCTGTCTCAAAAAAAAAGTAATTAATTAACTGCATATGGTGGCCCACACCTGTAGTCCCAGCTACTAGGGTGGCTGAGGCAAGAGGATCCCGAGATGGGGAAGCAGAGGCGGTCGTGAGCCATGATTGTGCCACTGCACTCCAGCCTGGGCAACAGAAACAGATCCTGTCTCAGAAAAAAGAAAGGACAAAAAATGTATATATCCTTAGACCTAATTATTTCAATACTTAGAATGCACCCTACAAAATTACTTGAAAAAGCATTTTATACATATAAATGTTCATTGAAACACTGTTTATGAGAGCAAATAACCAGAAATATCCTAAATATCACCCAAGGGGGCTGATTAAATTTATTATAGAACATTCATAAGATCAAATACTTGTCTCAAATAATAATTGTGGCGAATGCCAGGCACAGTGACTCACACCTGTAATCCCAGCACCCTGGGAGGCTGAGGTGGGCGGACCACTTGAGGTCAGGAGTTTGAGACCAGCCTGGCCAACATGGCCAAACCCCATCTCTACTAAAAATAAAATAAAATTAGCCGAGCATGGTGGTGCAAGCCTGTAGTCCCAACTACTTGGGAGGCTGAGGCAGAACTGCTAGAACCCAGGAGCTGGAGGTTGTAGTGAGCCGACTGCCCTCCAGCCTGGGCGACAGAGCGAGAATCCGTCTCAGAAAAAGCAAAACAAAACATTTGTGGTGACTTGTTAAAGATTCATCAGTTCAGGAAAAAAAAATGCAAAACAGTGTATTTTTTGTTAGTTCATTAGTTCAGGGGAAAAAATGCAGAACAATGCAGTGTGTACAGTAAGACTTATTTTTTAGACTAAATATGTAGATACATGTTGATACATATATTTTTATTTTCTACTGGAAGAAAACAGGAAACCAGTAACTAAGGGGAAGGTGGGAGACATTTTCTTCCTATAGTGTGCGCCTTGTCTAACCACATACGTGTATTACATTTTACTTTTTTTCTGAGGTAGGCTCTTGCTCTGTTGCTCAGGATGGAGTACAGTGGTGCGATCATGGCTCACTGCAGTCTCAACCTCCTGAGCTTCAGTAATCCTCCCACCTCAGCCTCTCTAGCAGCTGGGACTACAGGAACGAGCCCAAACCTCGAGCTAATTTTTGCATTTTTTATAGAGACGGGTTTCTGCCATGTTACCCAGGCTGGTGATCTGCCCCACCTTGGTGTTACAAAGTGCTGGGATTACAAGTGTGAGTCACCCACCATGCCCAGCCTTTACATTTATTTTCAAGGTCAATAGGACAGTTTGTTTTTATTGGTTTTTTTTGGAGACGGAGTTTTGCTCGTCACCCACGCTGGAGTGCAATGGCGCGATCTCAGCTCAATGCAACCTCCGTCTCCCAGATTCAAGGGATTCTCCTGCCTCAGCCTCCTGAGTAACTGGGATTACAGGTGTCCATCACCAAGCCCAGCTAATTTTTGTATTTTTAGTAGAGACAGTGTTTTACTGTGTTGGCCAGGCTGGTCTCAAACTTCTAACCTCAGTTGATTCACCCACCCTGGCCTCCCAAAGTGCTGGTATTACAGGTGTGAGCCACGGCACCCGGCCAACAGTTGTTTTCTTTATAACTTGTGTTCAACAAAATCTTTTTTTTTTTTTTTTTTGAGATGGAGTCTCGCTCTGTAGCCCAGGCTGGAGTGCAGTGGCGCGATCTTGGCTCACTACAACCTCCACCTCCTGGGTCCCAGTTCAAGCAGTTCTCCTACCTCAGCCTCCCAAGTAGCTGGGGTTACAGGCACAAGCCACCATGCCCAGCTAATTTTTGTATTTTTTAGTAGAGACGAGGTTTCACCATGTTGGCCAGTCTGGTCTTGAACTTCTGACCTCATGATCCACCTGCCTCGGCCTCCCAAAGTGCTGGGATTACAGGTGTCAGCTACTGCGCCCGGCCTCAACAAAAGCTTATTCTGTAAAAAATGAATTTTAAGAAAACTTCCAGGCTTGGCATGGTGGCTCATGCCTATAATCCCAGCACTTTGGGAGGCCAGAGCAGGTGGATCACTTGAGGTCAGGAGTTCAAGACCTGCCAGGCAAACATGGCAAACCTCTTTTGTACTAAAAATACAAAAATTAGCTGGGCATAGTGGTACACGCCTGTAATCCCAGCTACTCAGGAGGCTGAGGCAGGAGAATCACTTGAACTCACCCAGGAGGTGGAGGTTGCAGTGAGCCGAAATCGTTACACTGCCCTCTAGCCTGGGTGGACAAAACAAGACTCCATCTCAAAAAAAGAAAAAAGAAAGAAAACTTCCATCTACCTTACGTGCTTCCACAGAGGCAACGTTTCCAAGTTTTTTCAGAGAATCAAGTACTGCAGTAAAAGATGGGGAAGGCAGAGTCGCTAGCACCTGTCAGGCCTGAGGTCCCTCTTTCCATCGCAGAGACCAAATCACAGTGATTTGCGCCCTCAAACACCTCCTTTCCTTTCTTCTGGTACATCAGATGGCATGAAACTGTGACCTTCTCACCCTCCTACCTGCACACCTCTTTGGTACCGATTCTCTGTGGATAAGACTTCAGAACATTAAGTGCAGGCTACTTCTCAAGCATTGTTATGGCGTCTGAGCACAACTTCACCAACGGGGAAGGTTTTTAGCCAGCTTCTTTAGAACATTCTCAGGTGAAAAGGATCACTTGAAGCAAAAGTGCTTTTTGGGCAAAAGACTTGGCCTCACGTTTTATGATTTTTTTTTAGAAACCTCAAGTCTGAACGGTTTGCTCCTGCCGTGGGCTAATGGCATGTGTAGAGGCAGAGACCATCCGTATGGCCCCTGAAACAAGTCCAAGCTGTTACTTGCTGGTCACAGAGATGATTCACCCTGAGAGACCAGACTTCCCACACTTGGGAAACCCATACCCAGTAGGACAAAACATCCAGGGACTCGGCTCGTTCATTCAGGTTTCTATTTTTATTCAACTATAAGCAAACAGCAGAATTAATGCAAGGCTCAGTAACTCTAGACCAGCTTTTCTGGCCCCCATGAAGAATGATCAATTCAACAGACACAGATACAGGGATTCCTGCTAAGGTGTCAGCCAGCACTGCTGCCGGTCGAGATGGCCATGCCCCAACAACAGCAAAGCCACTCTCCCTACTGCTTTTTCCAGGACTGCTCTTTAAAGGAACCAGAGCGAGATACTGATGCCTACTGAGGCATCTGAGATGCAACGTGCCGAGGGTTAGCTTCAATACCAGCCTCTGGCTGTCTAGGTGAGCGACATCACCATAAAAACCCACTGCGTCCCATTCTGGACTCAGGATCACAAAGGCAGAGGCAGCCAACCTTTTTTTTTTTAACCTCCCTTAAAGATTCTTTGATGCTTTGCACTATCACTGCAAACCTGGTCTTTTCCCACCAGTTTTTTTCTTCTTTATATTTTGTAAATTTTCATATTAACAATTTGATGACCCCATCACAGTACCAAAATATCCCCCAAAATGGAGTTCAAATTTGACCAAAACATAAATCAGAGTGAGTGAGTGACTAAACTTATAAAGGCCAGGCAGCAGGAAAAGTCACCCTAAACCACCATCTGACTGCTCAGGTCTTGCCTGTGCAAAAGGGGGAAGGAAGAAGAAAAATTTATTATACATGCAACACTGAACTGGGGAACATGGCTTGGGGCCTCTAGGACACACTGTTCTGGTCCCCAAGCTAACCCTCTACTTCCCAGACAGCTGCTCGTACAGTTTGGGCACGTAGTCGTCCCACTCGGCCTGGTAACACGTGCCGGCCACCGGAGCCCCGAGCTTGTACTTTTTACGGAAGGACGCCACCTTGAATTTGCCACGGTGGTCTCCAGATCGGTTGCTGAGAATGGGCTCGTCACACTTCAGCGGCCTGTCCTGCTCGTAAACGAGCCAGACATAGCGGTGGAGGCCTGTGGGGAGAGACAGAGGGAAGATGTGCACACAGCCTGGGACCTGAGATGGGTACATCATCTGTTGTTATCCAACGTTTCAACATGGAGGCACCCTGACCACACCATTTACAAGGACACCAAGGGTCCAGACAGGTATTTGGTGCAAATTAACATGTAATGGCAATTAACACGTTAATGGCAAAAACCACAATTACTTTTTAACCAACCAAACAGAATGGGTTGGGTCATCTGCCACCAAAAACCACCCAGCAGCCCCTGCTGCAACTGGTGTCAAGCCCAAACCCTTCATTCTAGCCTCTCCTGACCACCTCATCCTTGCCTCCCATGAGGCTCTGTGCTCTTCATCCCACTTGAGGCTCCCAGTCCATCTCAAGTCATGACCCACCATTCCCGTCAGAACACCCATTTCACTTCCGTCAGGTGTGAGAAACCAATGAAGGACAAAGCACATCAATGACTGGGGCCCGACATACCACAATTGAGCCTACAGGCTAAAGAAGAACATTTTCTTTCCACCTCCAAAACTTACTTCCTTCGAAAACTGGAGACCCACTTCGAAGTGACCCAAATTCACTTTAAGCAGCTTTCTACAAGCTTCGATTATGTACTGGATGCAAATAAGCATCATATGCTTTTATTTTTGAAAAAAGCGTTTTGTTTTTTTTTTTTAAATGGAGTCTCACTCTGTTGCCCAGGCATGGAGTGCAGTGGCGTGATCTTGGCTCACTGAAACCTGAGCCTCCTGGGTTCAAGCAATTCTCCTGCCTCAGCCTCCTGAGTAGCTGGGATTACAGGCACGCACCACCATGCCTGGCTATTTTTTTTTTTTTTTGTACTTTTAGTAGAGACCGGGTTTTGCCATGTTGACCAGGATGGTCTTGAACTCCTGACCTCAAGTGAGCCACCCACCTCAGCCTCTCAAAGTGCTGGGATTACAGGCGTTGAGCCACTGCACCCGGCCAGAAAAAAAGTGATGTTTTAAAAAGTTGTTTAAATATTTGCACAGCCATGCTCAATGCAGCAGCCAAGAAGCGGAAGCAACCCGACTGTCCACTGATGGATGAATGATCAGAATGTGGTTTATACATACAACAGAATATCATGCAGCCTTTATTTTTTCTTTGCTTCTCTGTGTTATTCTAGGACTATTCAGCCTTGAAAACAAACTCAGACACATGCTACACCAGAGAAGGACCTTGAGAACATTACATTAGTGAAATTAGCCAGTCACAAGACAGATGCTGTACAATTCCACATGGTATCTACAGTAGACAAACACTGCAACAGTAAGTGGAATTGTGGCTGCTGCGGGGGAAGAGAAGGGACATGGGGAGCTGTTGTTCAATGAGAACAGTTTCTGTTTGGAAAGATGAAAAATCTAGAGATCTGTTTCACAACAATGTGAATGTAGTGCCCTGGCATGGTAGCTCATGCCTCAAATCCCAGGACTTTGGGAGGCGGAGATGGGAGGATCGCCTGAGCCCAGCAGGAAGAATTTGAAACCAGCCTGGCAAAACCCGTCTCTACCAGAATGAGAAAAATTCGCTAGATGTGGTAGCCTGTTGTCCCTGCCTCTCAGGAGCCTGAGGTGGGAGGGTTGCTTGAGCCCGGGAGGTTGAAGATGCAGTGAGCTGAGAACGTGCCACTGCGCTCCAGCCCAGCGGACAGAGTAAGACCCTGTCTTAAAAAAAAACAAAACCCAATGTGAATGCAGTTAACACTACTGTATGGTAAACTTAAAAATAGTTCAGATGGACTAGGTGTGGTGGCTCATGCCTATAATCCCAGCACTTTGGGAGGCTGAAGTGGGTGGATCACTTGAGGTCAGGAGTTTGAGACCAGCTTGGCCAAGATGGTCAAACACTGTCTTCACCAAAAATACAAAAATTAGCTAGGCATGGTGGTGCGTGCCTGTAATCCCAGCTACTCAGGAGGCAGAGGCGGAAGGATGGCTTTAACCTGGGAGTTGGAGGCTGCAGTGAACTGAGATCGCACCACTGCACTCCAGCATCCAAAAAAAAAAGGTTAAAATGGTAAATTTTATGTTTTTACAAGAGTTAAAAAAATAGTTTTCAAAAAGCAAGTAAAGCAAGTTATAAAACAAACAAGAATGGCCAATAAGGACATAAAGCCTCATTAGTCATCAGGGTGACGAACAGTACAACTGCAAAATGGCACCATTTTACACACACTGAAGTGTATAAAGTCAAAAAGTCTGACAACACCCAATCCTGGCAGGGAACTACAAGGATGTTATATGCTCTATTGCTGATTAGAGTATAAGGTTTTCTTTCTTTTTTTTTTTTTTTGAGACAAGATCGCTTATCACTGAGCCTGGAATGCAGTCGTGTGATCATGGCTCTCTGGAGCTAGAGTATAAAATTTTCAATCATTTGGAGAACCTTGGGGAAATTTCCATGACCCAACATTTCTACTCCTCAATATTTACCTAAGAAAAATGGAAACGTCTGCTTGCAAAATGACAAGAATTTATATGTACAAGAACGTATGGCAGGCCGGGCGTGCTCACACATGTAATCCTAGCTCTTTGGGAGGCCAAGGCAGGAGGATCATCTGAGGTCAGGAGTTTGAGACCAGCCTGGTCAACATGATGAAGCCCCATCTCTACTAAAAATACAAAAAGTAGCCGGCTGTAGTGGCAGACACCTGTATCTCAGCTACCTGAGAGGCTGAGGCAGGAGAATCACCTGAACCCAGGAGGCAGAGGTTGCAGTGAGCCGAGATCATGCCATTATTGCACTCCAGCCTGGGTGACAGAGTGAGTCTCCGTCTCAAGGGAAAAAAAAAAAAAAAAAACAATGTATGGCAGGCACCACTCCACTTTCTGTTTCAGTAAGTTTCGCTACTTTAGCTACCTCACAGACTTGAATAGTATTTGTGTTTGTGTGACTGGCTCATTTCACTAACATCATGTTCTCAGGGTTCATCCTGGTGTAGCATGTGTCCACATTTCTTTTCAAGGCTGAATAGTCCTAGAATAATACACAGAAGTTTAAAAAAAAAAAAAAAGGCTGGACAATGTTTGGATATTTATTCATGATATACAGATACTGAAAACATCCCAAATGCCCATCAATAGAGAATGGCTAAACGAACTAGCCTATTTACCAAAGGGAGTATTACTGAACAATATAAAGGGGTAACTATTGATACAATCTGTGGATCAATCTCACAGATATTATCTGGAATGAAACAGATCAGTAACTCTAATTTCTTAAAATATACACTGCATGATACCTTTTTTTTTTTTTTTTGGAGGCAGAGTCTTGCTCATCACCCAGGCTAGAGTCCAATGGTGAGATCTCAACTCCCTGCAACCTCCACCTCCCAGGTTCAACCCATTCTCCCACCTCAGGCCCCCAAGTAGCTGGGACTACAGATGTATGCCACCATGCCTAGATAACTTTTGTACTTTTAGTAGAGACAGCGTTTTACCATGTTGGCCAGGCTGGTCTTGAACTCCTGGCTTCACATGATCCACCTGCCTCCACCTCCCAGCATGCTGGGATTATATGAGTGAACCATGATGACTGGCCCATGATACCATTTATATGAACACAAAAATCATTGAAGTAATGTATGGAGACAAGAGTCAGAATATGGTTAGCTCTGGGGGAATTTAAGTAAAAAGGTCACGTAAGAACCTTCTGGGGCGATGGAAAAGTCACATATCTTTCCAACGGCTGGTACCTTCCATGGGTGTATGCCTTGATCAAATTTGCTGACTGAACCCTCATGATCTGTGCATTTTGTTATATGTAAATTATGCCATACTACAAGAATATGGAAAAAGTACAACAAAATTAGTTTCTGAGGCTTTTATTTATTTTTCTTTTCACCCCCCCCTCCTTTTTTTTTCAGACACAAAGTCTCGCTCTGTAGCCAGGCTAGGATGGAGTGGCACAATCTCGGCTCACTGCAACCTCTACCTCCCGGGTTCAAGTGATTCTCCTGCCTCAGCCTCCCAAGTAGCTGGGATACAGGCACGTGCCACCACACCCAGCTTATTTTTGTATTTTTAGTAGAGACGGGGTTGTACCATGTTGGCCAGTATGGTCTCCATCTCTTGACCTCATGATCTGCCCACCTCAGCCTCCCAAAGTGCTGGGATTACAGGTGTGAGCCACCGTGCACGGCCCTACTGAGGCTTTTTAAAAAATGAGAACACAGCTCTTAATTGAGAGAATTGCTTTATTCTCATGGGTCTGCTTCCCATAATTAAACTGCCTAATTTTATAACTGCCCTAGAGAACTTAATAGGTCCCTGGGAAATCTGTCCCTTTACCTTCTGCTATGAATGCGTGAGAGAGTTTAAAGGCATCTGAAGCTTCTGGGTCTACAGACGAAACATGAGCCCGTGACCAACTGTCCATGTCAGGGATGTTCTTGTACCTCTTCATGTGAACTCCTGGCTGGACAAGGTGTACCAAAGCGAGGACTGTGACAGTTCCACCAAATGGAAACATCCTGAACTGAATTTCAGGCAACAATTATGCATCTCTCACCATCAGCTTAGGCAGCACTTACCCAACTTGGAAATGCGGTGGTCTTTCTCTTTCTGTCTCTAGATAGTTACGTGTATTGTATATATCATAGATAGAACACGATACAATACAATGTACCTATGTGTCTTCAATATGGTTCTACTGAAATCTTCCAAATCTTTTTTCAATATACAAGCTAGATGTTTTGAGAAAAAGGGAGCCAAAAAGAGATACAGAAGCCAACCTTATATAGTTAATTTGGAAACTATGATCATTTCTGAAATCTTTTATAGAATTAGAAACTTGAAGAACACCCTAGACAAAGATTTGAGATCGTTTAACTGTGTATTCCACCCACTGCAGCCCCAAAAAGCCAGGCTGAGCTTTCTGTAACAGGGCTGCCCTCTCACCGACTTCCCTGCTTGCTAAAGGGCTAGGGGTGGAAAGGCAATTCTACACCAAGGGTCGGTCTGTCCCGAACCCAAGGCTCTAGCCACCTGACACTCCTGCAGGTCTGAATGTGCCCTGAAGGCCCTAGAGGTGAGCTGAGACGCTATCTCCAGCAGGGTAAAGGATCTCAAAATAAAAGAAAAAAGCTCTGGGCCGGGCCGGGCGCGGTGGCTCACACCTGTAATCCCTTTGGGAGGCCAAGGCGGGCGGATCTCAAGGTCAAGAGATTGAGACCATCTGGCCAACATGGTGAAATCCCGTCTCTATTAAAAATACAAAAATTAGCCTGGCATGGTGGCGTGTGCCTATAGTCCCAGCTACTTGGCAGGCTGAGGCAGGAGAACTGCTTGAACCTGGAAAGCAGAAGTTGCAGCAGTGAGCCAAGATCGCACCACTGCACTCCAGCCTGGTGACAGAGCGAGAGTCCATCTAAAAAAAAAAAAAAGCTTTGGGCCAATCCTGATGTGCACCCAAACTCCCTCCCCAGCTTCCCACCAAAAACAGCCTTTACTAACCTGTGCCCTTGGGAGGCCCCGAGCCCACGTAATCGGAGAGGACTGTGCCACTGCTGATGTCATTGCCCTTCATGTTGACCACCAGGAAATGATGCCACTCTCTGCATGAAGAAACATGGGGCGTCGGCACCAAGGGAGTTCGGGGGACATTCACTGCATGGCCAGCAAATGTGCATCAAGAACATGCTGGGCGCCAGGCCACAGCCACGAACAACAGTCCTCACTGTCTTGGCCATTACAAACCTCATGTATATGCAGAAGAGCAGACCCAGCCCCTCCCACCTTCTGTCATTTTCTAAAGCAGAGGTCGGCAAACTTTGTGTAAAAGGCCAAAGAATGTGTTAGGCTCTGGGGAGCCACAGTCTCTGTTGTAACTATTCAACTTGGCTTTGGCAGCATGAAAGCAGCCACAGACGACACATAGCTGTGCTCCAATAAGACATAACTGATGAACGCTGACATGGGAATTTTGTATAATTTCCACGTGTCACAAAGTTTAATTCGTCTTTCAAGATTTCTTCAATCATTAAAAAAATGTAAATACCAGGCCGGGTGTGGTGGCTCACACCTGTAATCCCACCACTTTGGGCGACTGACATGGGCAGACCACCTGAGGTCAGGAGTTCGATCGAGAGCAGCCTGGACAACATGGTAAAAGCCCGTCTCTACTAAAAATACAAAAATTAGCCAAGCATGATAGTGTGTGCCTGTAATTCCAGCTACTCTGGAGGCTGAGGCAGGAGAATCGTTTGAACCTGGGAGACAGAAGTTGCAGTGAGCCGAGATTGCACCACTGCACTCCAGCCTGGGTGACAGAGCTAGACTCTGTCTCAAAAAAAAAAAAAAAAAAAAAAAAGTAAAAACCATTCTTAGCTCATGAGGCTGTAAAAAAAAACAGGCCACAGGTAGATATGGCTCTCGGCTGTGAATTACAGACACCCGCTGTAGGGGGGCAAAAGGGCAGGAAAGGCACTCTCTGGCTTAAGCATGGGCAGGGCCATCTCAAACCGGTTCTACTTCTCCATGTCCAGCAAGGGGCTTATACTTGGTAAGTCATGTCTGCATGACCTGCTCTTCCCCATCTTTCCCGGCTCTCACCTGTACTTGGGATCCTTCCTGCTAGGAGCATCCGGGTCTGTCAGGACCAAGGTGTAGAACTTCCCTGAATCAAGACCATCCCACGAAATGCTAGTGGGTCTGTTCTTGACCTATGTGAAGGAACCAGCTTGGAGTTAAAAAGTCAGAAATGCTGGAGAAACTGGTTGGGCACAGTGGCTCACGCCTGTAATCCCAGCACTCTGGGAGGGTGAGGCAAGAGGCTCACTTGAGGTCAGGGGTTCGAGACCAGCCTGGCCAACATGGTGAAACCCATCTCTACTAAAAATACAAAAATTAGCTAGACGTGGTGGTGGGCACCTGTAATCCCAGCTACTTGGGAGGCTGAGGTGAGAGGATTGCTTGAGCTGGGGAGGCAGAGGCTGCAGTGAGCCAAAACTGCCCCACGGAACTCCAGCCTGGGTGACAGAGTGAGACTGTCTCAAAAGAAAAGAGAAATGCTAAAGAAACCAGTACTCTTTCTTTGATCTGAGACTCTTCGAAGACAAAACAGAATAGATTTTTAATAAAATCAATGACTCTGTATTGACTCTGAGAGCCAGGAGCTGGAGTTTTTTATACATTATTTATTTTATTTATAATCTTTTTTTTTTGAGACCAGGTCTCGTTCTGTCGCCCAGGCTGGAGTGCAGGGACGCTATCAAGGTCCACTGCAGCCACTCCTCCCACCTCAGCCTCCTGAGCAGCTGCAAACTACAGGCCCGCACCACCATGCCTGGCCAATTTTTTTTTTTTGGTAGAGTTAGGGTCTTGCTATGTTGCTCAGGTTGTTATTATTTCAGTCCCAACACCACTATGGGGCTAGTATCCCAGCACACCATGAACAGAAACAGATGCGGCCGGGATTCCAACCCTGGCACTGAGTCCCCCTCTCAACGACACCCTTAGACTGTCTGTCTGTAATGACGGGATTTCTGGATTTGGTGATCAGGAGGTTACCTGGGGCCTGCTAAAGTGAAATCTGCATTAACTAGACGTTTCAAAGTGCACAGAAAAGGAGAAAGCCGAGGTGAGCAGGGAAAAGGGAGGCTGTGTCAGACGGGTACTTCATAAAGATCCAAAACAATTTAAATTCTGTAAACATCCAAAACAATGTAAGGTCAGGGCAGTTTGTTTTACACTGTTGCCCGGAGCTTCATAACCAGCTGGCAGTGGTGGCTGCAAATCTAGTTTCTTCACTTTCAGTGGCCCCAGCCGTGGGCGTGGGAGGCCAAACAGCAAAACACGTTGTCCTCCAGCGTTCCGGCTGCACGCTCCGGACCGATTAAACAAAGGAGAAATGGGCCCGCGTGCTCATCGCCAGTTACATAATGCGCCACAGGCTCTCGCGTGGGGCTTCTGCCCTCCAACACAAGGCCTAAAATACTGAGGCTCCAGGGGAGGGTCTGGGGGCGTCCGGGCGGCCACAGCCTACCCCGTCCCGGGGACGTCCCTCTCCAGGGCCCTGCCCCGGGGGCTCAGGGCTGTTTGCGGACCTAGGCCCCTCTTGGGCCCAAAACCCGGGAAAAGTGAATCAATTGCTGCCGCAGGCCGAGCCTGCCTGGCCACGCCACAGGCCGGGTTCCCGGTGCTCGGAATGGCCTCCGGACATGGGAAACGGACCCCGGGACCCCCGCCCTGGGCGGCCTCGCCGCACGCAGGCTGAACCTCCCCACCGCCCCCAGTCCTGTCTCCCCCGGGTCCCATCCAGGACGCCCGCACAGGCCTCCGCGCCAGGCCGCTGGCTGCAGGCCCGCCGCCCGGGATACCTGGGTGGGCGTCAGCACTTTGCCCAGCTCGTCCACCGCCGCCCCGCCGTAGGTGACATGCAGCGGGTGCTGCGGCTGCTCGTCCACTTCCTGCAGGCTCAAGGGCCCGGACCACTTGCTGAGGTCCACCGGCATGGCGGGGCCGAGCAGAGCGTGCAGCCGAGAGTGCCGCGGCAGCTCAGGTGCGGGCGGCAACCGCGACACAGAGACCTCCACACGCTGGCCCGGGAAGGCGGGACCCAACGACACGCGAGCGCACGCGCCGCAGCCACCGCCCAGCTCCGCCCACCGCCCTCTGCCCTCTGATTGGCCGAAGCCCGCAGAGCCCGGCTGCTTGCGCCCCGGAGTCCTTGCGAAGTGCTCCGAACTCGGCCTGCAAGGCTATGGTTTCAGACGTGAAAACGAAGGGAGCCCGGAACGGGTTCGCCTGACAGAGAGGTTCGTGCTTTAGAAAGCGTCTCAGGGGAGAAAAAAATGCAATTGAGTTCGCCTTGGTTGCGTTTTGGCTTTCCTAATTTTCTGCATGATTCTTCGCTCCACGTTCCAAATTCAGTATTGTGGCCTGGCGCGATGGCGCACGCCTGTGCTCCCAGCACTTTAGGAGGCCAAAGCAGGAGGATCGCTTGACCCCAGGAGTTTGAGACCATCCTGGACAACGTAGCAAGACCCCGACTTTGCAGAAAACTTGAAAAAAAGTAAAAAAAAGCCGAACACAGTGGTGCATGCCTGTAGTCTAGCTACTCTGAAGGCTGGGGCGGGAGGATCACTTGAATCCAGGAGTTGAGGCTGCGGTGAGCTATGACCTCGCCACTGCACTCCTGTCTGTGCTTCAGAGCGAGACCACATCTTCACACACCCACAGCAAATTCAGAAGCAAGAAACAGTAAGGCCTTGCCTTTCTCTTGCACTAATTACAACGAGCCAGATTCCCGTTTCCTTGTATTTTCGCAAGTGATCATTTGTCGTGGTACTTCTCTGGTTACAGCACCCGAGTGAACTTTTGAGCATTTAAATATATGGGGAAAAAATGTATTTGTCTGTTTTTTTTCCACGGACAAATACATTTACCCATAAATTTAAATATATTTACTCCTGTATTTGATCCCACACCCCGGCTTGGTCCTCACAAAATTCCTGAGAAATGTTTGGTTTGTTTGGTTTTTTTTTTTTTTTTTGAGAAAAATTTGTAAACCATATTTATTCATACCAAAGCTGCTCTTACTGTGACCACCAACTGTTTGCTTTTTGCTGAATATAATAAGTGCTATGTAATAGTTCTTATCTGTTTTGACCCTTGGCCTTGATAATTCCTCCTATGTAATAAAAAGTTATCTCTTGATTTCCATTCTTACTGGGATATAATGCAAGTTCATTGCAGAAAATCAAAGAAAAAAACCCAAAGAAGTAAAAAGTCTCCTTCTATCTCACTACTTTGATATAAACATCAGTAATTATTTGGGGTATATCTTTCCTATTTAAAAATACTATGAGTATAGGTGATTTTGTTGTTTATTCACCAAAAGATTGCATTGTATCCTACCATTATAAAATAATCACATCAAAAATAGGTCGTCAGGCAGCGTGCAGTGGCTGAGGCCTCTAATCCTAGCACTTTGGGAGGCTGAGGCAGGAAGATCAGTTGAGCTCAGGAGTTCGAGACCAGCTGGGACAACATGGCAGAACCCCATCTCTACAAAAAAAATGCAAACATTAGCCTAGTATGGGGGATGCGCCACTAGTCACAGCTACTAGCAAGGCTGAGGCGGGAGGATCCCCTGAGCCCGGGAGTTTGAGGCTGCAGTGAGCCGTGATCGTGCCACTGCACTCCAGCCTGGGTGCCAGAGTAAGACCCTATCTCTGCAAAAATAAAACACAGCAAAAAAGTCTTCAACATTTTAATGACTTATTCTTTTCTAAATGCGCCATCATTTATTCACCAAGCCTCTTGATGTACTCTTTTGTTCATTGCCTTCCTTTTAAAATATCACCGAAATGAACATCCTTATACATATATCTTTAAAAACTTGAAAGACTTTTAGGAAAATTTTATTATATGGTAGCTTTTATTAATTGGGTCAAAAAATACACACTTTTTTGTTTGTTTTGAGACAGAGTCTTGCTCTGTCGCCCAGGCTGAATGCAGTGGCACGATCTCGGCTTATAGCAACCTCCGCCTCCTGGGTTCAAGCAATTCTGCCTCAGCCTCTTGAGTAGCTGGGACTACAGGCATGTGCCACCATGCCAGCTAATTTTTGTATTTTTGGTAGAGATGGGTTTCACCATGTTGGCCAGGCTGGTCTCAAACTCTTGGCCTCAACTAATCCGCCCTCCTTGGCCGCCCAAAGTGCTGGGATTATAGACAAAAGCCACCTCGCCTGGCCCAAAAATTACATACTTTAAAGGGATGAATCACAGCTAGTTAAGTGTCAGGGTCGACTAGATGGAATGTCTTCAATCACAAAGCACTGACAGGAAGAATTATTGGTTCTTTCCTCCATAGATGCATTTTGAGAACCTTGGAAGCAAAAGGAGAAAAAGTTGCCACCCCCCCAGAGCATATCGTCTAGCAGTGGAGAGGGACATAGATCAAATGACACTGAGGAAACTGAAAACTACCTCCTGCAAGAAACTTCTGGGGCAGAAGGCAGGCCTGGGCTGAGCAGGAGCAGGCTGAGTGGGTTCTGCAGCAAACTCCCCACCTGAGCCCAGGAAAGGCACGTTTGGGCTCACTTAAAGGCTGGGATCTCAGCTTGCTGCAGCTTCCACCTCCCAGGCTCAAGCCATCCTCCCACCTTAGCCTTCCATGTAGCTAAGACCAAGGTGTGCGCTACCATGCCTGGCTAATTTTTTTATTCTTCGTAGAGGTAGGGTCTCACTATGTTGCCCAGGCTAGTCTTGAACTGATTTCAAGCGACCCTCTTGCCTTGGTCTCTCAGAGTGCTGGGATTACAGACATGATTCACCACAGCCAGCCTCTGCTATTATTTTTTCCTCTTCCCTCCCCGACCCCAATAGGCAGTTCATCACCAAGCCTATAAATCAGCCTTCACATCTCTCCCCGAAACTGTCCCCTCATGGGAAGGCACCTGCTCTCACTCACCTTGACCACTGCTTTTTTTTTTTTTTTTTTTTTTTTTGAGATGGAGTCTCACTCCGTCACCCAGGCTGAGTGCGGTAGTGTGATCTTGGTTCACTGCAGCCTCCGCCTTCCAGGTTCATGCGATTCTCCTGCCTCAGCCTCCCCAGTACCTGGGACTACAGGCACGCCCTACCACGCCCAGCTAATTTTTGTATTTTTAGTAGAGACGGGACTTCACCATGTTGGTCAGGCTGGTCTTGAATTCCTGGCCTCAAGAGATCCGCCCACCGTGGCCTCCCAAAGTGCTGGGATGACAGGCGTGAGCCACTGTGCCTGGCCTACCTTGGCCACCGCTTCTGTTCTTCCTTTCTTCTAGCCCATCTTCCAGCCCACTTTGATCGTTCTCAGATGTAAATCAGGTGGATTCACACATCCCTCTCTACCCCCCATATCACCCTATAGCCATCTGTGGCTCCCCATTGCCTCCGGATGAAGTCCAGGCTCTTACCAGGGTCCCCCAGACTTCTCCTACCTTCGTGCCTCTCCGTTGCATTTTTCACTTCAAACGCTGAATTTGTTTGGGGTCCAATTTGCCTTTCTACCTCTGGGCCTTTGCACATGCTGTTCCCTCTTCCTGGGGCAGTTTCCTCCTCATCCCAGCTCATCTTTGCTCAACATCAATTCTACCTTCTGTCGCCCTTTGAGACCAGGGGAAACGCCCTGTTCTCTGCATCCACACCCATTGTGTCCTTCCTTTTTCCTAACATTTAGGAACATTTGGGATTTCTTTCTTTTGTTTTTATTACTTTGAGACGGAGTCTCGCTCTGTTGTCCAGGCTGGAATGCAGTGACTTTCTGCAACCTCCGCCTCCCTCCCTTCTCCTCCCAGTTTCAACCAGTTCTCGTGCCTCCGCTTCCCAAGTAGCTGGGACTACAGGCACACACCACCTACCTGCCTAATTTTTTTTTTTTTTTGAGACAGAGTCCTGCTCTGTAACCCAGGCTGGAGTTCAGTGGCGTGATCTTGGCTCACTGCAACCTCTGCCTCCTGGGTTCAAGCTATTCTCATGCCTCAGCCTCCTGAGTAGCTGGGACTACAGGTTCATACCACCATACTCAGTGAATTTTTGTATTTGTAGTAGAGACAGGGTTTCATCACTGACCAGGCTGGTCTCAAACTCCTGACCTCAAGTGATCCACCTGCCTCAGCCTCCCAAAGTTGTAGGATTACAGACATGAGCCACCACGCCCGGCCTGGGATTTCTAATTGACCACCTTAACCACACCATCAACCACTTGAATCTAAGCTCTACGAGGGTCATCTCTCAGGCACCAGCCATATCCCCAGCACTTAAAATAGCTTCTGACATACTTAGGACATGATAATATCATTATTATTACAAGAAACTAAGGCCAGTATGGCACCTCATGCCTGTAATCCCAGCACTTTGGGAGGTCAAGGGGGAGGATCACTTGGGGCCAGGAGTTCGAGACCAACCTAGCCAACATGGCGAAACCCCGTCTCTACCAAAAATACAAAAATTAGCCGGACGTGGTCACTAGCACCTGCAATCCCAACTTCTTGGGAGGCTGAGGCAGGAGAATCGATTGAACCTGGTAGGCAGAGGTTGCAGTGAGCTGATGCCACTGCACTCCAGCCTGGGCATCAGAGAAAGACTCTGTCTCAGAAAAAAAAAAAAAAGAGAAACTAAGTGAAAATGTTTAAAAAGCCATCTGGTTGGTTTCAAGTTCAGGTCACGAAAGCTTTACTTTCTGATTTAAAAAAAAAAGTTGTTGTTGTTTTTTTTTTTTTTGGTAAGAGCCAGGGTCTTACTCTGTCACCCAGGTTGGAGTACAAGGGTATAATCATGACTTACTGCAGCCTTGAACTCCTGGGCTCAAGTGACCCTCCCACCTCAGATTCTCAAGTAGCTGGGACCACACTTGAGTGCCACCATACCCAGCTGATTTTTTTTCTCCAGATAATTTCTTTTTTATTTTTTGTAGAGATAAGGTTTTGCCCAGGCTGGTCTCAAGCTCTGGGCCTCAAGCGATCCTCCTGCCTTGGCCTACCAAATCGCTGGAATTACAGGCGTGAGCTACTACACTTGGCCCTCTGATGAAGTCCTACATTCCGAAAAGACAGGCCATTTTGCCTGAAGTTCTGATCACAACAGCACCTCCTTAATTAGCAACAGTTGGCAAAAACAGCGCACCTTTTCTCACTACATTAAACAGCTCTCATTAAATGCTTGTGTGATAATAGATACCATCCCACAAGCCATGTGTTGAAAAAGATAATTTCTTGTCTGAAAATTATTATTATGGTTGCACTTTCTGAGAAAATGCTAAGATTTTTTTTTATTCAAGACAGACTCTCAATTTGTCACCCAGGCTTGAGTGCAGTGGCATGATCTTGGCTTACTGCAGCCTCCACCTCCCAGCCTCCCGAGTAGCTGGGACACATGTGCCTGCCACCACACCTGGCTAATTTTTGTGTTTTAGTAGAGACGGGGTTTCACCCTGTTGGCCAGGCTGGTCTGGACTCCTGACCTCAAGTGATCTGTCCACCTTGGCTTCCAAAAGTGCTAGGACTACAAGCGTGAGCCACCATGCCCAGCCCCATAAAGATTTTTTAAAACTTGCTTGTAGGAATTATCTGGGACCAAGTACAAAGGCTTAAAACCAGCATTTAACATCAACACAGACCTGAAGACTGATAAGAATTATGTACAATTGGCCGGGCACAGTGGCTTATGCCTTTAACCCCAACACTTTGGGAGGCAGACAGATTACCTGAGGTCAGGAGTTCAAGACTAGCCTGGCCAACATGGTGAAACCTTGTCTCTACCAAAAATATAAAAATTAGCCAGTCATGGTGGCGTGCACCTGTGATCCCAGCTATTTGCGAGGCTGAGGCAGGAGAATCGCTTGAACCTGGGAGGCGGAGACTGCAGTGAGACGAGATTGTACCACTGCACTCCAGCCTGGGTGACAAAGGGAGACTCTCTCAAAAAAAAAAAAAGAATATTTACACTTCTGAAGCCTGCTACTTGGAGGCTTTTTTTTTTTCTTTTGGTCTCCACAACCCCTTTTCGTAACCCAGACGCTTTCTGTTGATAATAACTATTTTAGCCAATTGTGAATCAGAAAATTTTTAAATCTACCTATAACCTGAAAGTCCCCCCCACTTCAAATTATCCTACCTTTCTGAACCAACGTATTTTTGCTTATTTTAGTTAGTTTTTTTTTTGAGACAGGGTCTCACTCTGTCACCCAGACTGGAGTGCAGTGGTGTGTTCATGGCTCACTGCAGCCTCAACTTCCCGGGCTCCAGCGATCCTCCCATCTGAGTAGCTGGGACTACAGGTGCGAGCCACCACATCTGGCTAAGTTTTGTATTTTTGGTAGAGATAGGGTTTTGCCATGTTGCCCAGGCTGGTCTGAAACTGAGCTCAAGTGATCCCCCGGCTTCAGCTTCCCAAAGTGCTGGGATTACAGACGTGAGTCACCACAGCTGGCCCCAATATATATCGTTTTTTTTCTTCGAGTCAGAGTCTTGCTCTGTCATTCTGGCTGGACTGCAGTGGCGTGATCTCAGCTCACTGCAACCTCCACCTCCTGAGTTCAAGCAATTCTCCTGCCTCAGCCTTCCAAGTAACTGGGATTACAGGCACCAGCCACCATGCCCAGCTAATTTTGTATTTTTAGTAAAGACAGGGTTTCACCATGTTGGCCAGGTTGGTCTCGAACTCCTGACCTCATGATCCACCCACCTCGGCCTCCCAAAGTGCTGGAAGTAAAAGCAAGAGCCACCACGCCTGGCCCCAATATATATCTTAAATGTATTTAATTGCTGTCTCATGTCTCCCTGAAATGCATAAAACTAAGATGTGTCCAACCATCTTGGGCACATGTTCTCCAGGTCTCCTGAGGGCTGGGTCACAGGCCATGGTCACTCATATTTGACTCAGAATCAATCTCTTCAAATGTTTTAGAGTTTGACTCTTTTCATTGATGATATTTATTCTCCTGTCTGCTTGTCTTTCTGCCACGTGTGCCTCTTCTAGATCAGGAGCTTGGGCAGGTACTGGTTGCAGGTAGACTCAAATGAACCAACCTGGAAAACCACAAGTTGTTTTTGTTTGTTGAGTGAGGAGCAGGAAATTGACTGATGTGTTTATTCAGTGGAATGGCTTCATGCTAGTTTCACTCATTGCACTTCTGCAAAAGAAAGTGTTTATTTAGGGAATTTGGGGCCAGGCACAGTGGCTCACACCTGTAATCCCAGCAGTCTGGGAGGCCCAGGCAGGCGGTTCACCTGAGGTCAGAAGTTCAAGACCAGCCTGGCCAACATGATGAAACTCTCATCTTTACTTAAAATATAAAAATTAACCGGGTGTGGTGGCGGGTGCCTGTAATTTCAGCTACTCGGGAGTCTGAGTCAGGAGAATCGCTTGAACCCGGGAAGTGCAGGTTTGCAGTGAGCCAAGATCGTACCACTGCATTCCAGGCTGGGTGACATAGCGAGACTCCATCTCAAAAAACAAAAATAATAATAAGGGAATTTTGGACAAAAACAAAGTTCTGTCCTTAGCTGGAGTCCAGAAACTGCTGTTGTGGCCATGCCAGCAACTTGGAACTGCCACGCCAGGGGACCAAGGTGCTGGCTGCCAGCCAAGGAGCTGCACTGAGACACCGTTCTGAGAATTAAGCATTAATAGCTCGCCAGGATTCCACTTGCCAGATTTTTCCTGTTAAGATTTTCTTTTTTACTTTTCTGTTTGAGAATTTCAAAGCATTTGAAAATACCCTCTATGTTCTCACTTAATCTTCTGCAACCCTTGGTTGATGCAGATGACTACACATCCAGAAGGAGAGCAGGTATGTCAAACCATACTAAAATGCGGGGAAGCCTCATCATGCAGACTTTAGCAATATTAAAGTAGCACTCATTCAGGCCAGGTGCGGTGGCTCATGCCTGTAGTCCCAGCACTTTGGGAGGCCGGGCAGATTGCTTGAGGCCAGGAGTTCAAGACTGGCCTGACCAACATGATGAAACCCCGTCTCTACTAAAAATACAAAAATAAGCCAGGCGTGGTGGTGCATACCTGTAATCCCAGCTACTCAGGAGGCTGAGGCAGGAGAATCATTTGAACCCAGGAGGTGGAGTTTGCAGTGAGCCGAGATCATGCCACTGCTCTCCAGGCCTGGGCAACAGAGTGAGATTCTGTCTTAAAAAGGATTAAAAAATAAAAACAAAAAAGTTAGTGATCATTCAAACCAGAATCTTGACCATCTTTATGAAGAATAGCTTGCTTTGTGTCTTAAACAAGACAGGCTGCAGAAAAGCTGCCATGCCCTCAGCCTCTCGGACATCCTTAGGGGTCCATCCCCTGATACCCCTCCCACCTTCAGCCAATTCAAAGGCTTCTTAAACCACGTATGAAATGACCTGGCTCAACTACGTGACCTGGACCAATCCGATTCCACTTCTTTAATCAGCACTAGTGCATAAGGAGAAACAGCTGGTTGTGAATGGTAGGCGCTAATACAGAATGGAGGTGATGTTCTGAGACTGCAGAGGGGTCATTAAAAGCCTTGTAGGACTGGCGTGGTGGCTCACACCTGTAATCCCAGATCTTTGGAAGCTAAGGCGAGAGGATTGCTTGAGCTTTGGAGTTTGAGACCAGCCCGGGCAACATGTGAAACCTTATCTCTACACAAAATACAAAACAAAAAAAATTAGCTGGGCCTAGTGGCGTGGGCCTGTAGTGCCAGCCCCACGAGGCTCTTAATGGTCTCAAACTCCTGAGCTCAAGTGATCTCCTGCCTCGACCTCCCAAAGTGCTGGGATTGGAGGCATGAGCCACTGCACCTGGATAAACTGGTACTTCAAAAGATGGTGTTTTCACTTGTAGGGTGGTTTCAATTTCAAGTAGACTCTCCCTTCCTGTTTCCAGATAACCATTCTGGTAGGCAGTTTCTGCCAGAATGAGGAAGGCCATGCGTGGTGGCTCATGCCTGTATTCCCAGCACTTTGGGAGGCTGAGATGGGCGGATCACTTGAGGTCAGGAGATTGAGACCAGTCTGGCCAACATGGTGGCACCCTGTCTCTACTAAAAATACAAAAATTAGCCAGGTATAGTAGTGGGCACCTGTAATCCCAGCTACTTGGGAGGCTTAGGCAGGAGAATTACTTGAACTCTGGAGGCAGAGGTTGCAGTGAACTGGTATCATGCCATTGTACTCCAGCCAGAACGACAGAGCAAGACTCTGTCTCAAAAAAAAAAAAAGTAATTTGTTCATGTACTGAGATGCTGGTGGGTGGGTGATTGGTTTCAGGAGTGTCTGGATCCAGGGACTTAACTAAAACCTTAAGTGTCTGTTTCACTTGTAGGGTGGTTTCAATTTCAAGTAGACTCTCCCTTCATGTTTCCGGGGTACCATTCTGGTAGGCAGTTTCTAAGATGGACCCAGTGGACCCCACATCGTGGTATTCATGACCCTGTATGCTCCGCTCCCCTTGAGTAACTTGCTTCTAATCAGTAACACATAACATGGGAATGGGATGTCACTTCTGATTAAGTTATGCAAGACTGGATCCCGTGCAGTGGCTCACACCTATAATCTTAGCACTTTGGGAGGCCGAGCCAGGAGGATTGCTTAAGCCAGGAGCTCAAGACCAGCCTGGGCAACATGGTAAGACTCCATCTCTCCAAAAAATAGGAGGCTGAGGCTGGAGAATGGCTTGAGCCTAAGAGTTAAAGGCTGTAGTGAACTATCATCATGCCACTGCACCCCAGCCTGGGCAACAGAGCAAGACCCTCTCTCAAAACAAACAACATATGACGTGCCGACGGGATGTCACTTCCGATTCCGTTGTATAAGACGGTGGCTTCCGTCTCACTAGCATGCACTCTCTATTGCTTTCTCAGCTTGCAGGCCTCCGTGAAGCAAGCCATCCTGTGGCAGAGGCCCACGTGGCCAGAAACCAAGGGCAGCTTCTGGCCAACAGCCAGCGAGGACCTGAAGCCCGAGCTCAACATCCCTCCAGGAACTGAATTTTGCCAACAACCACTGAGTGACCTTGGAAGTGGATCCTTCCCCTAGAAGCCCAGCTTTCAGATGTGTGGGGAGTACCGGTCCTGCTTGAAAATCTAGGTGAGATTCTTCAGGCCTGCCAGACTGTGGGCAATGACAGAGGCTTTCCCTGGCAGGCCTTGGGGAAAGCTGTCCTCCCCACACCAGACTTGGTGCCCAGCCTGTGCACTGCAGTCTCTGGAGGGAGCTGGAGTCAGAGACTCCCGTGGCCCTGGCCAGCCACGCTCTTGAACATACTCACTTTCCTAGCCAGGTAGCACCTTTGACCCTGGGTCTCTTTATCTGGGGCCTTGGCAGAGGTCTTTGGGGCTTCTGCCAAGGCCTCCTTCTGGGGATGGGAGGAGGGGAAACCTTGAACCCACTGTTTCCCACTCTGATTTCATACCCGGTACTTTTCCACTCTTAGCACTTAGACCGTCACAGTCAAGTGATACAGCCTTACCTCTTTCGGTTTTGGCTTATTGCTTTTTATTTTATTTTATTTTTTGAGATGGATTCTCACTCTGTCACCAGGCTGGAGTGCAGCGGCACAATCTCAGCTCACCACAACCTCCGCCTCCCAGGTTCAAGTGATTCTCCTGCCTTAGCCTCCCAAGTACCTGGGACTACAAGTGTGTGCCACCATGCCCAGCTAATTTTTTTATTTTTAGTAGAGACGAGGTTTCACCATGTTGGCCAGGATGCTCTTGATCTCTTGACCTCGTGATCTGCCTGCCTTGGCCTCCCAAAGTGCTGGGATTACAGGCGTGAACCACCTCGCCTGGCCAACTTATTGCTTTTTTTTTTCTTTCTTTCTTTTTTTTGAGACAGGGTCTCACAGTTCACTGCAGCCTCAACTATGTGGGCTCAAGTGATCCTTCCATCTCGACCTCTTGAGTAGCTAGGACTACAGGTGTGCCCCACCATGCTCAGCTAATTTTTTAATTAATTAATTAATTTTTTAGAGACAGGGCCTCACTATGTTGTCCAGGCTGGTCTCAAACTCCTGGGTTCAGGTGATCCTCCTGCCTTGGCCTCTCAAAGCACTTGGATTACAGGTGTGAGCCCAGTGCACCTGGCTGATGGCTTATTGTTTAATTGGCTAGTTGGACACCTGACACCTCAGTTTGGTCTCCCAGCTTGATGAGGTTTTCACAATGAGACCCAAGACTTGGCTGATACCTTGATAGAAGCCCTGTGAGACCCTGGGTCAGCAGAAGATCCAGCTCGGGCATCCCTGAACCCTGATCCATAGAAACTGTAAGATAATAAATGTGTTCTTTTTTTGAGAGAGAGTCTTGCTCTGTCGCCAAGGCTGGAGTGCAGTAGTGCAATCTCAGCTCACTGCAACCTCCCAGGTTCAAGTAATTATTCTGCCTCAGCCTTCTGAGTAGCTGGGATTACAGGTGCACACCACCACGCCCAGCTAATTTTTGTAGTTTTTTTGTTTTTTTGTTTTTTTTGAGACAGTCTCACTCTGTTGCCCAGGCTGGAGTGCAATGGTGTGATCTCGGCTCACTGCAACCTCCACCTCCCAGGTTCAACTGAGTCTCCTGCCTCAGCCTCCCGAGTACCTGGGATTACAGGTATGTGCCACTACGCCCAGCTAATTTTTTGTATTTTTAGTAGAGACAGGATTTCTCCATGTTGATCAAGCTGATCTCCAACTCCCGACCTCAAGTGATTTGTCCGACTCAGCCTTCCAAAGTGCTGGGATTACAGGTGTGAGCCACTGCGCCTGGCCTTTTTGTATTTTTCATAGAGACGGGGTTTCACCATGTTGGCCCGGCTGGTCTCCAACTCCTGACCTCAGGTAATCCACCCACCTTGGCCTCTCAAAGTGCTGGGATTACAGATATGAGCCACCACACCCAGCTTTTTTGTAGTTTTAGTAGAGATGGGGTTTCACCACGTTGCTCAGGCTGGTCTCGAACTCCTGAGCTCAAAGTGATCCACCTGCCTTGGCCTTCCAAAGTGTTGGGATTACAGGTGTGATCCACTATGCCCGGTGAATTTTTTTTTTTTTTGAGATGGAGTCTTGCTGTGTCGCCCAGGCTGGAATGCAGTGGCACAATCTCAGCCAACTGCAACCTCCGCCTCCCGGGTTCAAGCAATTCTCCTGCCTCAGCCTCCTGAGTAACTGGGATTACAGGCATGTGCCACCACACCAAGCTAACTTTTTGTATGTTTAGTAAAGACGGGGTTTCACCATGTTAGCCAGGATGATCTCGATCTCCTGACCTCGTGATCCGCCTGCTTCGGCCTCCTAAAGTGCTGGGATTACAGGCATGAGCCACTGCTCATGTGTTAAGCCAAATATGTGTTAAGTCAGGAAGGTCATGCTGGTTTATTTCACACCTGTAGATAACCAACTCAGCCAACAATAGCTTCAGGCCTGCATTCGTTCAGGTTAGCAGAACAAAGGCTTCTATTTCTTGATACCTCCAGTAAAAATACAGAGACTGCCCCTCAATAATCCAGACCAAGTTGTGTGCCCACTCCTGAGGACTCCTAATTCTAACCAAGACTGAGTTCTCGTCCGTGCCTTCTGTTCCATTCCAATTAAGGTTTCTTAGGGTTGAGGGGGACATGTCCTCAAAGGAAAATAAATGTGCTGATACCAAAAAAAAAAAGGGAGAGAGAACTGCAGAAAGGAGACCAGGGGTGGTGGTTCACGCCTGTAATCCCAGCACTTTTGGAAGATGAGGCAGATAGATCACTTGAGGTCAGGAGTTTGAAACCATTCTGGCCAACATGGTGAAACCCCATCTCTACGAAAAATATAAAAATTAGCCAAGTGTTTACCTAGGAATAAAGCCAAAAAAGGACATGAAGGACCTCTTCAAGGAGAACCACAAAACACTGCTCAAGGAAATAAGAGAGGACACAAACAAATGGAAAAACATTTCATCCTCATGGATAGGAAGAAAATATCATGAAAATGACTATGCTGTCCGAGGTAATTTATAGGTTCAATGCTATTCCCATTAAACTACCATTGACATTCTTCACAGAATTAGAAAAAACTATTTAAATTTCATATGGAATCAAAGAAGACCTCATATAGCCAAGACAATCCTTAGCAAAAAGAACAAAGCTGGAGGCATCACTCTACATGACTTCAAACTATACTACAAGGCTACAGTAACCAAAACAGCATGGTACTGGTACCAAAACAGACATATAGACCAATGGAGCAGAACAGAGACCTCATAAATAACACCACACATCTACAACCAACTGATCTTTGACAAACTTGACAAACGCAATGGAGAAAGGATTTCCTATTCAGTAAATGGCGTTGGAAAAACTGGCTAGTCGTATGCAGAAAGCTGAAACTGGACCCCCGCCTTACACCTTATACAAAAATTAACTCAAGATGGATTAAAGACTTAAATGTAAAACCCAAAGCCATAAAAACCCTAGAAGAAAACCTAGGAAATACCATTCAAGACATAGGCATGGGCAAAGACTTCATGACTAAAATGCCAAAAGCAATTGCAACAAATGCCAAAATTGACAAATGAAATATAATTAAGCTAAAGAGCTTCTGCACAGCAAAAGAAACTATCATCAGAGTGAACAGGCAACATACAGAATGGGAGAAAATTTTTGCAATCTACTCATCTGACAAAGGTCTAATATCCAGAATTTACAAGGAACTTAAACATATTTAAGACAACCCCATCAAAAAGTGGGCAAAGGATATGAATAGACACTTCTCAAAAGAAGACATTTACTTGGCCAACAAACATATGTAGAGCCGGGTGCGGTGTCTCATGCCTATAATCCCAGCACTTTGGGAGGCCGAGGCAGGTGGATCACAAGGTCAAGAGATCAAGACCATCCTGGTCCACATGGTGAAACCCCATCTCTACCAAAAATACAAAAATTAGCTGGGCGTGGTGGCGCGTGCCTGTAGTCCCAGGTACTCGGGAGGCTGAGGCAGGAGAATTGCTTGAACCCAGGAGGCAGAGGTTGCGGTGAGCCGAGATCATGCCACTGCACTCCAGCCTGGGTAACAAGTGAAACTCCATCTAAAAAAAAAAAAAAAAAAAAAATAGAAAAGTTCATCATCACTAGTCATTAGAGAAGAGGAAATCAAAATCACAATGAGATACCATCTCACACCAGTCAGAATGGCGATTATTAAAAAGTCAGGAAACTGTAGATGCTGGAAAGGCTGTGGAGAAATAGGAACGCTTTTACACTGTTGCGGGGAATCTAAATTAGTTCAACCATTATGGAAGACAGTATGGTGATTCCTCAAGGGTCTAGAACCAGAAATACCGTCTGACCCAACAATCCCATTACCAGGTATATTCACAAAGGAATATAAATCATTCTACTATAAAGACACATGCACATGTATGTTTATTGCAGCACTGTTTACAATAGCGAAGACATGAAACCAGCCCAAATGCTCATCAATGATACACTGGATAAAGAAACTGTGGTACATATGCACCATGGAATACTATGCAGCCATTAAAGGAATAAGATCATGTCCTTTGCAGGGACACGGAAAAAGCTGGAAGCCATCATCCTCAGCAAACTAACACAGGAACAGAAAACCAAATACTGCATGTTCTCACTCATAAGTGGGAGTTGAACTTTGAGAACACAGGGACACAGAGAGGAGAACGATACACACCACGGCCTGTTGGGGGATGAGGGCTGAGGGGAGAGAACTTAGAGGTTGGGTCAGTAGATGCAGCAAACCACCATGGGACACATGTGCCTATGTAACAAATCTGCATGTTCTGCACATGCATCCTGTTTTTTTTTTAGAAGAAGTATAAATAGTTATTGTAAAAAAAAAATTAGCCAGGTGTGGTAGTGCCTTCCTATAGTCCCAGCTACTCAGGAGGCTGAGGCAGGAAAATTGCTTGAACCCAGGAGGCAGAGGCTGCAGTGAGCTGAGATCATGCCACCGCACTCCAGCCTGGCAACAGAGCGAAACTCGTCATGTGACAGAGTGAGATTTCGTCAAGAAAGAAGCGAGAAAGCAAGAAAGAAGAAAGGAGGAAGAAGGGAACGAAGGAAGGAGGGAGGGAGGGAGGGATGGAAGGAGGGAAGGAAGGAGAGAGGGAAGGAAGGAAGGAAAAAGGAAAAGAAATACAGGTAGGAACCATAAAAGCAAAAGATGTCTTCCGCAAGTAGCAAATGAATGATGCACATTACTAATTTACAACAAAGAGATCTTGTTAATCAGCTTAACAGAGCGACATCTAAGCACCCGGTCAGTAAACCCCTGGCATGTGTACACAGCTAACATTAGTCCTGTGTGATATTGGCCACTTAATTAAAACAGACTCTATCTCTACTTATCAAAATGTTATGAACTTCCTAGAGTTTTCTGCAAGCTCTGGAAATTAAGGAACTGCATTCATTAAAATACATCAACCTAGAACTTATTTCTACTTCCCCAACTGTTTTCAATTAGGCATGTTTTTCTGTAATGAACATTTGACCAAAGTTCAAGGTAAGTGAGCAAAGAGATTAGATTTAAAAAAAAAGGGGGGATGCCAAGTCAATTCCCTGGAGTTGGATCAAAGTTCTAGAAGGGCAAATGTCACATATCCAGAAATAGCTGGGCACCATGGCTCATGCCTGTAATCCCAACACATTGGGAGGCCAAGGCATGTGGCTCACACAAACATTTCTGAGGCTGAGGTAAGGAGGGTCGCTTGAGCCTAGGAGGCAGAGGCTGCAGTAAGCCAAGATCAGGCGACTGCACTCCAGCCCAGGCGACAGAGAGAGACTCAAAAACCAACCACCACCACCGGGCGCAGTGACTCACGCCTGTAATCCCAATATTTTGGGAGGCCCAGGGGGGTGGATCACCTGACGTCAGGAGTTCGAGATCAGCCTGGCCAACATGGTGAAACCCTGTTTGAACTAAAAATACAAAAAAAAAAAATTAGCTGAGTGTGGTTGTGGGCGCCTGTAAACCCAGCTGCTCTGGAGGCTGAGGCAGGAGAATCGCGTGAACCCAGGAGGCGGAGATTGCAATAAGACAAGATCACGCCACTGCACTCCAGCCTGGGCGACAATTCGAGACTCCATCTCAAAAAAAAAAAAAAAAAATATATAGTGTGTGACCTTATTTATGGCTTTAAAAACATGCGTTAATGTCTCATATATAATGCATACGTACGCAAACGCATATCTGGAAGAATAAACAATAAATAGTTAACTGTGGTATTTTTTAGAGTGAGATAAAAAATGTAGAAAGATTTGTTTTTTTTTTTTAGAATGAAAAAGAAAAAGAGGAAGAGATTTTAGAAAAAGAGAGAGAAAAGGAGAGAGAAAGAAAAAAAAAAGAAAGAGAAAGAAAGAGGAAGAGAAAGAGGGAGAGAGAATGGGATTCTTGTTTTATTGCCCAGGCTAGAATACAGTCTAAAAATGGGTATTAAAAACCTCTTTTTTGCCAATAATTGTGCTTAACAATGGAGACAGGAAGGAATAGAGGATGAAAATAACAAATAAACAGCCAACCAATATTTTATTTACACCTGTGAAATGCTATGCAATTGCTGGGGAGTGATTTACTTCCAATTATGTGGTCACTTTTAAAATAGGTGTAATGTGATACTGAGAAAAATGTATGTTTTGTGGATTTGTGGGAGGAGAGTTCTGTAAATATTTATTAAATCTAGTTGTTCCAGGTCTGAGTTCAAGTCCTGGATATCCTTGTTGATTTTCTATCTCGTTGATCTATGTAATATTGACAGTGTAGTGTTAAAGTCTCCCACTATTATTGTGTGGGAGTCTAAGTCTCTTTGTAAGTCATTAAGAACTTGCCCTATGTATCTGGGTGCTCCTGTAATGGGTGCGTATATATTTAG
>PVKP010015831.1:0-49519 GCA_004027715.1 Plecturocebus donacophilus | reverse complement strand
ATATATATATATATACATATATATATTGGCTCTTTCCCTGCCGCCTCTGAGTCATGCGGAGGCGGAGGCACAGGCTTGGCTGTGTCCAAGATTCAGCTTCACCAGTAACACACCACCAGGGCCGAGGAAGGCACTGCTGCTGGAGGTGTAATGGACGTTAATACTGCTTTACAAGAGGTGCTGCAGACCGCCCTCATCCACGATGGCCTAGCACGTGGAATTCATGAAGCTGCCAAAGCCTTAGACAAGTGTCAAGCCCATCTTTGTGTGCTTGCATCCAAATGTGGTGAGCCTATGTATGTCAAGTTGGTGGAGGCCCTTTGTGCTGAACACCAAATCAACCTAATTAAGGTTGATGATAACAAGAAACTAGGTGAATGGGTTGGCCTCTGTAAAACTGACAGAGAGAGGAAGCCCTGTAAAGTGGCTGGTTGCAGTTGTGTAGTAGTTAAGGACTTTGGCAAGGAGTCTCAGGCCAAGGATGTCATCAAAGAGTACTTCAAATGCAAGAAATGAAGAAATCAATCTTTGGCTCACACACACACACACACAAAATATATATATATATATATATATTTTTTTTTTAAACAATAGACGATCGCAAAAACAGGTTAACCTTTTTGTATTCACTGAGCTCAGTCGGGAAGGGCCCCCACCTTTGTACTAAGCACAGAGCAATTAGAGAAATAAGTTGCAAGACCTACTGTCAAGGAATTCACAGTCAGAAAAGTAAAGAAGCAATTACAATACTGTAGGAAATAAAGGTGATCGTGGTTATAAAAGGAACCAAGTAGTTCTAAGGAGCCCAGACCAAAACTAGTTTGTAAGAGAAAATTTCCTATAGGAGATGGTACTTCAGCTGACCCTTGAGGGGCTGTTTTGTGCAGGAAACACATGAGAGGAGAAGAAAAGACACACACACAATACCTTTAAGGGTAAATGACATTTATCCCACGTAAATGGCAATGCAGATATAATAAGCAAATGATATAATAAGCACATTGCAATGGGAAGGGGAGAAGGGACTCACCAGACTTTGGAGGATTCACCACCAGACCGGGAAGCAACAGCCTGGGCTCCAGAGTGGGCCACCCATCCGAGCACAGACGCGGAGAGGTCTCATGATGCTTCGGCACTGTCTGGGACCTTAGCTCTTTCTGTAACAACTTGTTTGGTATTAGGCCCAGTCACGAGGGCCCTTCCCTACTGGGCTCAATGAACACAAAAAGGTCAACCTGTTTTTTGGATTGTTTATTGGTTTTCAGTAACTAACGTGTAAGAATAGATTGAAACAGAGATTTCTCCAAAACAGCGCTGCATGAATGCTTCAGGGGGCTCACACGACCTGTTCCAGGACTTGGTGACCACTGTTTGTGTCCATGTTCAATTGAGTTCAAATTTAATATTTAACTTTTCCTCCACAAGGCCTCACTAGAGAAGACAGGGCAAGGGGAGGCGAATCTCCTAGCAGAGGAAACAACACACACCAATCAAGCAAAGTTAATCTTTGTGCACTCAAGGAACACAAAGTGAGAGGAAAGACTAGCGGCAGATGGGGATGTATAAAGCAGGGATCCTGTTAGGAAAAGCCCTAAAAAATAGGCTATGGAGTTTGGGCCTTATTTCAGAAGTAATAAGAAAAGATTCTGCATTTTTAAAGTAAGGTTTAAAACTGTTTTTAATTAGAGATACAACAAAATTGGTGGGAGAGGGTAGAGAGAAGACTGATACACACAATCTGAGGGGTTCATGAAAACGCTATACAAAGCATGTAGTATGAATCGGTCCTAGGAGACAGAGAGCTTCAGTGGCATAGAAGACTTGAAGCACTTTTCCAAGAAGAGTGAAGGGCTGGAGAATAAATTGTGGACTAAAATATATTTTGTGTTTGAGAGCATAAAGAACTTGAGAATGACTATTACAGTTTTAAGAAAAAAAACTAGTTCATTTAAATAATTAACAAAAATTGTTAGAGACAGGGTCTTGAACTGTCACTCATCCTGGAGTACAGTGGTGCAATCACAGTTCACTGTTGCTTCAAACTGCTAGGCTCAAGCAATCCTTCCAACTCAGCCTGCTAAATAGGTGGGACTACAGGCATGCACCACTGTGCCTGGCTAATTTATTTTATTTTTGTAGAGACAGGGTCTTGCTATGTTGCCTAGGTTGGTCTCAAACTCCTGGCCTCCAGAAATACTTTCCCACCTTGGCCTCCCAAAGTGCTGGAATTATAGGTGTAGGCCACCATATCCAGCCAAGAACTAGCTCTAATCCTGATATTCCTCCTCCTGGAAACCAAGTAGACAGAAACAAGAAAATAAAAGTAAATTCCAACCACTAGGAAACTGAGAAAATGAACAGACTCCAAATTATTTGGAGATGTGGCCAAGAGCAAATGAAAGAACAGAATGTGTGTGGAAGCCACAGTGATGCTACAAAGAAAAAAAAATGAGAAATATCCAGTCCCCTGGGGAGTAGACCATATCCTGAATGAAAGGTTCTGTGAGCAGGAATAATGTAACAAGGAGGTGGCAAAAGGAGGCCTGAAGATGTCAGAGGGATTCAAGGTGGCAAAACACATTGGCTGTATTCTTTTTGTTAAAACAGCTGTGTTGAGATATAATTCACATACCATACAATTAAGCCATTTACAGTGAACAGTTCAATGGCTCTTAGCATATTCACAAATACATGCAACCGCAAGTCAATGTTAGAATATTTTCATCACTTCAAAAAGAAACTATTCCCTGGCCTCCCCGCTGCCACACTTGCCCCATGCTTAGCCTTAAGTAATGACTAATCTACTTTCTGTCTCTACAGATTTCCCTGTACTGGACTTTCATATGAATGGAATAACATATGTGGACCTGCTACTGGCTTCTTTCATTTAGCATAAGGTTTCAAGGTTTATCCAAATTGTAGCATGTATCAGTACTTCGTTCCTTGCTATGCCTGAATAATATTTCTGCTGATGAATAGACCACATTTTGTTTACCCATTCTTCTGTTAATGGGCATTTGGGTTGTTTCCACCTTTTGACAATTATTTTTAAAATGCTATGAACATTCACGTAAAAGTTTTTGCTTGAATATCTATTTTGTAGTTTCCAGAGTATACGTTTTATTTTATACACAGAAGATCATGTCATCTGCAAATAGAGATGCTCTTTCTTCTATTCCAATCTTTTCTCCAGTGATTTTATTTCTTTTACTTGCCCAATTGCCCAACATTAACACTGTTAAACAGAAGTGGGGATCCTTGTCTGGTCCCTGATCATACAGGGAAAACATCAGTCTTTTTCCATTAAGTATGATGTTGGCTGTGAGTTTCTTCTAGCTATCAGGTTGAGGAAATTCCTCTTTATTCCTAGTTTGTAGAGTATGTGTATATTTTTAAAAATCATAAAAGGATATTGGCTTTTGTCAAATGCCTTACCTCTATCTATTGAGATGATTGTGTGATTTTTGTTTTTTATTCTATTGGTATGATGCATCACATTAACTGACTTTTGATGGTGAGCCAACCTTGCTCCTGGAATAAATCCCATCCAGTCATGTTATATAATTTATTTTAGATGTCATAAAATATATTATTTATTTTAGGTGTTACTGGATTTGGTTTGCTAGTTCTTTGTTGAGGATTTTTACACCTATATTCTTCTGAGATATACTTTGTTTGGTTTCAGTATCTGGGTAATACTGGCTTTATAAAATGAGCTAGGGATTTGGCTATATTCCTCAATTATAACAAACGACACTGGGTGAACTCAGAGCTGATAATAGGAGTCTTCCTAAACTAGCTGAGCTTCTTAATGGCAAAGAAGGCCTGGCTACTCAAAGGGAGCCAAATTTTTTAAAAATTGTCTTCTACTGGGATAACAGAGGAAGGAACTCTTGAGCAAAAAGAACCTTAAAAACTACCCTTGCCCCATTCACCTTTTTCACAGGAAAATACCAGATATAGCTATTCTAGTAAAATCTATTCTATCCCCACCTCAAAATATAAATTAGATATAACATGCCTATGTTAGATAAAAGTTTTAAAAGTGTGTCAAAAGCCCCCATGTACAAAAAAAAAAAAACCCACGAAAAAAATCAGAGAAGATGAAAATTATTACCCAACATTTTAATCTGAATTTTTAAAAAAATATGATGCAATCGCAGCTCTAAACGAAGACCACAAGCAAAAATATATGATCTCAGGAAAGAGGAGAAAGTAATAGATAGACCATAGATGGGAGTTAGTAGATTTCAAGACTGAAAGAGAAAATAGGCTAAATCACATCAGAAATGAAGGATAAATTAGCTAGGTGCAGCGGCATGTGCCTGTAGTCCCAGCTACTTGGGAGACTGAGTCTGGAGTACTGCTTGAGCCCAGGAGTTCAAGGTTGAGACCAGCCTGGGCAACACAGTGAAACCCCATCTCTAATAAATAAATAAATCAACTACAAGGTACATAAGATCTGACAAATATCACAGAAAGTATAGAACAAAGAATACAGAAATTAATGAAAAGAACAAAATTTAACAAAGAAAAAGATGAAAATTATTCGAAGAAATGAAAGTGAAAACAGAGATCCAATATGCAAAAAGCAGAGCCCCTAAAGATGAAATCCAAATTAAGAGGATATATCTAAAATTATGGTTTTAGCTGTATATCTAAACCTACAGTTTTAATATTCAAGATTAATTTCCTGAAATAAAGTGTAAATAAACATGATGAAAAGAAAAACCATATTACAGGTGAAAATGACCCAAAACAATACTAAAACGTTACCTAATAAAATTATTATACTAAAACTCCTGGGGAAATCAAGATAAAAATATCAAGTCACCTATAAGAAAAAGGAAATTCAGTTGCCATCAGACTTCTCCACTGCTAAATTCAGCACCCCAAACAATGGGGTAAATTTTCCAATATACTTGTGAAAAAAACAAATGAGGGAGTCAAAAGATTTTTATATCCAGCCAAGCTGTTATTCGAGTATAAAGGATATAAGGAGTTTTATGATGCAACTTAGGAAATACTGTTGACATGAGCTCTTTCAGAAGAAACTACTAGAAGACATACTCCAGCCACAAAAAAGACAATAGTGAAAGTTTCAGCAAAAGAATAGTAGTGATGCTGAACATATTTAAATGCAAATCTAAATAAAATAGTATGAGTGGAATTATGGTAGCCAGCATCCTGGATGGCCCCAAAGGTACCCAGTATGCTGTATTCACAACATAGTGTAGCTGCCCCCCAACACTGAATAGGGTTAACTTGTGTACCAATAAGATACTGTGGAAATGATGGCGTATGAGATAGATCATAAAAGACACTATGGCTTCCACCTTATGCACTCTTGCTGTCCTTTTGCTCTGGAGAAAGCCAGATGGCACGTCATAAGGACACTTAAGAAGCCCCATGGAGAGGTCTACATGGTGAGAACCCGAGGTCTATTGCCAATAGCCACGTGAGAGCCATGTTGGAAGGGGATCCTCTAGTCCCAGTTATGCCTTCAAATGAGAGTAGCCCTGGCCAAGAGTGTGACTGCAACTTCAAGAGACCTCGAGCCAGAACTCTAAGATAAGCCACTCCTGAACTCCTGATCCACAAAAAATGGTGTTAAGATAATAAATATTTATTGCTATTTTAGGGTAATATGTTTTATAGCAATAGATAACTAATATAGAAATGAAGGTTAGAGAAGAAACAATAGACTAGCTCACTGATTGCCCCATTTGTGGTAACTGAGAGACAAAGGGTGTCATTTAAAGCTGAAAATCAAGGGGAAGAAATTTAGAAATGTTAAAGAGTACAGCCAGGGCAGGAGGATAGCTAGAGGCTAGGAGTTTGAGACCAGCCTAAGCAAAAGAATGAGAACTTGCCAAAAAAAAAAAAAAGAAGGAAATTGAACACCAATGTAAAGTCAGGGCAAAATGTCAACTAAATTTCAACATACAAGCAAAAAGTAGGAAATTTAAATTTAAAATGACAGGACTTAGTGGCAAAAATTCAAATTCCTACATATAAATTTACATTATTTATTACAATATTACAAATAATCTTTACATTAATTACTACAAATAATTAAAGAAGACCTAAACAAATAAAAGAATTTATCACATTAATGGGATGAAAGGCTGATAATTTTCAAGGTGTCAGTTTCCCTCCAATATAGTGGTATAGGAAGCTTAAAAGTAAAAGGATAGCAAGTGATATACCATGCAAATCACAATCAAAATAATGCTCAGGTGGCTATAATATCAGGTAAGGTAGATTTCAGAACAAATAAATAGCCTGGTAGAAAGGATGGTCTTTCAATAAATGGTGCTAGGTCAAGTGAATTTATATGAGGAAAACAAATCATGATTTCCTCTCATGACATACACAAAAATTAATTCCAGGTTTATATACCTATATGTGACAGATAAATATAGATGAAAATACAGAATATCTTTATACCTTTGGGATAGCAAAGATTTGAATAGGATACAGAGAGTACAAACTGTAAGAGAAAAATGATAATGATGAGACTAATTTTATAAAGCAATTTCTGTTCATCAGAAGAGAGTGAGTGGGCCCGGGGTGGTGACTCACGCCTGTAATCCCAGCACTTTTGGAGGCCAAAGTGGGAGAATTGCCTGAGCTCAGGAGCTTGAGACCAATCTGGGCAACATGGTGAAACCCCGTCTCTACTAAAAATACAAAAAATTAGCTAGGTGTGGCGGCATGTGCCGAGTAGTCCCAGCTACTCAGGAGGCTGAGGCAGGAGAATTGCTTGAACCTGGGAGGTGGAGGTTGCAGTGAGCTGAGATCATTGCACTCAAGCCGGGCAACAGAGCCAGAGCAAGACTCCATCTCCAAAAAGAAAAAACCAAAACACAATATAGATGACTCTCATAAACATAACGTTGAACAAAAGAAGCCAACACAAAAGAGTACACATTATATAATTCTGCACATATATAAGTTCAAAAACAGACAAAATTAATGTATGGTGGTTACTTAGAGAGAGCTACTGACTAAACAGAACCAGGAACTTCTAGGGTACAGGTAATATTTTATTTTTTGGTCTGGGTGCTTATTACATGGGTGTCCCCTCTGTAGTAACTCACTTAAGCTGTATAGTTTTGATTGTATTGTTTGATTTTTTTTTTTTTTTTTTTTTTTTTGAGACAGACTCTCACTCTGTTACCCAGGCTAGAGTGCAGTGGCACGATCTCGGCTCACTGACACCTCTGCCTCCTGGGTTCAGGCGATTCTCCTGCTTCAGTCTCCCAAGTAGCTGGGGGGATTACAGGTGCCCGCCACCATGCCCAGCGAATTTTTGTATTTTTAATAGATACAGGTTTTCATCATGTCAGCCAGACTGGTCAAACTCCTAACCTCAGGTGATCCATCTGCCTCGGGCTTCCTAAGTGCTGGGATTACAGGCGTGAGTCATCACTCCCAGCCTGTTTGTTTGATTTTATTATCATGTATACCCTTGTCTGTATATATGATAAACTTCAATAAAAAGTTTAATTAGGGAGAAATACACCATATTACAAGGCAAATGTCAACAAAAAAATGAGAGGCCATGATATTGAGCATGCTAATGTCTGCAACCCATAATAAACATATAACAATCATTAATATCTGTATATCAACTAATAAAGCAACAACTTTCATAAAGCAAAAGTTACAGGTTATATAAGAAATAAAATTTCATTAATAGAGAATTTTAATACACCTCTCTCAATCCAAGACAAATCAAGTGCAAGACAAAAAGTGACTACAGACTGACCGTATATTAGATCACAAATAAAAGTTCATTAAGTTCCAAAGTTTAAAAGTAACACAATATAGCAAAACTGTAAATTATATTATCAGTGAAGAGGGGACCTATGTACTTTACTGGAAGTCTTCAACATAATCAATAGATTATGTTGAGGTCTCCTTATGTCACAAGGATCAAGACTCATCCACAACACTGAGGCCAAGACACTACACCACTGTATAGTATCTTGGTAACACAAATCTATTACCTTATAGTTCAGTAGAAGTCCGAGTTGGGTCTACTGGGCTAAAATCAAGGTGTTGGTAGACCTGTGTTCCTTTCTGGAAGCTCCAGGGGAGATTTCATTTTCTTCTGTTTCCCAGCTTCTAGAGACCACCAACATTCTTTGGCTCAAGGCTCACTTCCTCTATCTAGCCAGCAAAGTGGCATCTCTCTTACCATTCTTCTATGTTCACACCTCCCTCTGAATTTAAACTCAGCCAAGAAAGGTTCACTGACTTTAAGGACCCATGCCATTATATTAGGCCCAACAAGATAATCGCCCCCATTTCAAGGTTCTTAAACTTAATCCCCTTTGCAAAGTCCCTTTTGCCATATAAGGGTAACATAGTCACAGGTTCCAGGGGGAAGTGAACACTGGTTGCAGGACCATCATTCTGCCTACCTCGACCACCTTTATGGCTTCTACCTTAAGCTTCCCGCTTTTTGAGAGATACTCGATGAAGAAAATAATGTATACAATGGTCCATTTCCAAGACCAAGTGCCTTGAATCAGCTTAGGTAAGCAAACTATAGAAGAAATAGGATAAACTAGGCCCCTGCTTGAATAGCTGATGCCTGTTTGTCAGCCTCCCGCTTCCCGGCCTTTTCCTGCCTTAGTTGCCTTACCCAAGCCAAAGAAGTTTAGTGTAAGATGAAATTTTGCTAGCCTGCAAAATAGCTCGTTTTTTCTGTTCTTATCAGCCTGCTCAGCTACTTAGGTCATAAGTCAAATACTTAACGAGCCCCTGAGCTAACTACAATTGCAATACATTGTGGGCTGCAACAAAATGCAAGACAACCCTAAAAAAAACACCTGAAGCTCCTACCCAGCAATCAATAGGCGACGTCAGGGAAGACTGACCCCGTAGTACTCAGCCAATGAGAAACCAGGGGAGGAACCTGTGCACTCCCCTGGATTCTCATAGGCTGAGTTTTATTTACCTCACAGGGGATAAATTGCTTGTTGAAATTACGCTGAGTGTGCCTGCCTATTAGACACACGATCTTGCAAGACCATCATTAAAAGTCTCATTTTTGCTGTTCTCCGGATCTCTGAGTCCATTCTTGGGGTTTGGAGGGGTAAGGTTGTTTCTCACACTCTAGAAATCACCTTTCATTACCCCAATGCTCTCTCTCCAAAACTGACTTGAATCCAACCAGAATAAGTGTCATTCCAACCTTGCATTTACATTTATCTACTGTAAGAAGCCCCAGAATTTCTAGTCAACTGTTTTCAGACACTGTACTCCATCAAGTCCCATTTGTGCCCTTTTCTCATTCTTCCCCAACTCTCAACACTCTTCCTGTATGCCCTTATAATGGAACTCATAATTCATTAACAACCAACTCCTCTTTTATCTTCAACCACTTCCTTGAACGCACCCTTCACATTCCGAGTCTAACAGAAATCAGACTCTATCCAGAGGACTCTGCAGCCCGCTCAACATTTCCCTGGCTACAGCCTCTTACCAGTGGGCCTGAAAATGGAACAAATGGCTGGCCTCCTTGCTGTTTATTGCCTTCAGACCTTTCTTCCTCCCATCCTCCACAAACTCTAGTTTTGAATTTCCTGCCATGAGATTATAAACTCACCACATCTGACTTTTGTTGATCTCTACTAAACACAGACTATTTTCCCTTTATATCTGAAATCTTGAGCTCACGATTTGCTCTCTGCAGCACTATTACCCTTAAAAAAAAATTCTTGCATTTTTAAACCACACCCACACAGATGAGCCTGGTGTACTTACTCTTGCCTGGACTTTTCCCCCTCTCAGGGCTCATTCCCAACAGCATATTGATTGGTTGTTATTCCCCAGCCCTCTACCCCCACCTGCTGCTACATTTCTCTGTCCTAATTTGCAGAGAAATTCTTGAAATATGTTGTCTACACTGTCTCCCATTCTTCTCCCTTCCTTCTAGATTGCCCCCACTCCAATCCAGCGACCGACCAGCACAGAAACTGCTCCCCACACATTCACGAAGGACTATGCCTGTCACTCAACGCAATGCTCAAGTCTTGTTTTTGGACCCATAGCGGGGGCTATCATCACCTTTACGCAGGTGGTCACGCACAGCGTGAGATGCAGTCATAATCAAGTACATACAGCCACATTTAAAGAGCCCATTATGGTCACAACACAGCGCCTGTCACCGTCGCGTGCGCGTACACGTGCACACACACACACACACACACCCCAGAAGCTCCCATCGCGGTCACTCCCACGCCCCGCTCCTGCATCAGTTTCACTCACGCCCCGACCGCTCCCATTGCGATCGCTCGCCCCGACGCTCCCTCGCAGGCAAAGCCACCGACTCCAAAGACGTTAGCCCCTCACTCCCCTCAGCCCCGGCCTCAGGCCCTCCGGAGTCATTTGGCTTCTGTGTTTTAGAGTTACTCACCTGGTCCTGCCGTCCCTTGAGGGTGAAAGGATCCCCTATTTTCCTATCATCGCGAAAGGGACAGAGGGCTGACAGGAAGCTGCCAGGGGAACGGTGCACTCTGGGAAATGTAGTCCGGAGCCTGGGCCACCTTTCGCTGTCCGAGATATCCCGGTCTCCATTAACCGGCGCTGAACTTGAGCCCCATCATCTCGCTAGGCAAAGACCATCACCCACACACCGCTCACATTTGCTGTAGAGAGCTTCCGAGCATTCCAGGCCGCGTTTAGCACGCTTCAGCGCAGGCCTGTAGGCTGCCCTACCGCTGCAAACCTGCGCCCAGCCCTGGGAATAGGACAGTAAGCCAAGGCCATCTTAGGCTGGAAGTAGCGTTGGCCCCGACGGCCCCTGGGAAATGTAGTCCAGAGCCTGGAACGCTGCCGAAATGCCCTGGCGGGATGGTGCGATTGTTTTCAGCAATTCACGGCGTGGGCCTCTGACCCAAGTGGCGTGGCGGAAAAGTCCTACAAGACTGTGCCAAGAGAATGACCAGTCTGTCCCGTCTCTGCCTGAGCCTCGGTATGGCTGGGTGGATACCTCTTATCTCACAAGCATCAGCCTGGGGTAGAACGAAGGGGAAACGGTCCAAGGGACACAATTACATGCCCAGCCCTACAGGGGTCCCCTGCCGAGGAATCCATGAGAACTCTTCCTAATACCTTATTCCCATCCTCCAATCGTCCTTAAAGTGTTTGTTTTCAATTAATGTTTATAGTCACATTGGTATTGTTTTGTAAATTCTATTCATTCCATTATTTTGGCGGAAGTACAAACTTGCTAGCCTTTTTCATTTGTTTCTCTTTTAGATGTACATTATTTAGATCTACATCTAAACTTTCTGACAAAGGAGTAATTTTTTTCATTACTTTCAAACTTAGGTAATTAAAATAGTTTTTTCTTTTTTTTTTTTTTTTTATTGTGAAACAGAAAATACTTGAAGTGCATAAAATGTGTAAGTTCAGTAAAACTCCACACAAATGTTGATATCTCAAGAACAAACGCCCATTCTATGATAATTTCCTTTTCTTTTTCTTTTTTGATGCAGGGCCTGGCTCCGCCACCCAGGCTGGAGTACAGTAGCACAATCTAGGCTCACTGCAGCCTCTGCCTTCCTGGCTCAAGTGATCCTCCCACCTCAGCTACCAGAATATCTGGGACTACAGGTGTGTGGCATCACACCCAGCTAATTTTTGTAGAGCTGGGGGTCTCACCATGTTGCCCAGGCTGGTCTCGAACTCCTGGGCTCAAGTAGTCCTCCCACCTAGGCCTCACAAAATGCTGGGATTACAGGCATGAGCGACTGCACCCAGCCCGTGTGATCATTTCTGATACCCAGCCCCAGCTCACCTTCAGGGTGTTAATATCTTGACTGTTTAATAGTTTCAATCTCTCTTTGAAATATATATAAATACAATCAAATTGTACAAATTTTCTGTCTTGATTAGTTGTTAAACTCCTAACTGGATTAATTGAAAACCCCATACTAAAAGGAAAGGTATGCCCATCCTGTCATCAACGTTATTTTCCTGTTACTACTATCAGGGGACCCCAAGACCAACCCCTGGGCCCCCAAGCTTTGATGATTCACTGGGAGGCTCACAGTGAAATGATACAAAACAAAATCAGTAAAGAGAAAAGCACATGTGGCAAAGTCCAGGGGAAACCAGGTGCACACTGCCAAGGGTTCTTTCCCAGTAGATTTATATGAGATTTATTAGTTCCCCCAGCAATGAGTTATGACAATACATGTGAGATGTCACCAACTAGGCAAGCTTATTACAGACTTAGTATCCTTGGTTTTTATTTGGGGGTGGTCACATAGGCAGTCTCTGCCTACCTACCACATACCAGAATTTCAGATTCCCAGAAGGAAAGTAGGTGTTTAACATAAACCATACTGTTTGTATAAAAAGTTTAGGCATAGTGAGCCACTTATCAGGATGGTGGGAACCAATGTGAAATCTAAGTTCTAAGTGTAAGCCAAAGACTAACCTTGTATTAGGCATTTCTAAGGATAAGTAGTCTCAGGCCTGCTATGTTAACTCAGTTCTGCTCACTACTGTCCTAAAGATGCATGGTTTTCAACAACAACATCAAATTACAAGGCACATGAAAAGGCAAGAAAAATCAAGACACACTCGAGACATAAAAGCAAAAAGCAACAACGAACAAACAGAGCTAGACTCAAATAAAATCTACCCAGGAGCTTGAGGCTGCAGTGAACTGTGATGGCACCACTGCACTCTAGTCAACAAAGCAAGACCCTATCTCAAAAGAAAAGAAAAGAAAAAGAAAAAGATATGAAGAAGATGTTGGAACTATTTAGAAAGGAATTTAAAATAACTATGATTAATATTTTAAAACTTTACCATCATTTTTTTTGTATTTTTAATAGAAATGGGGTTTCAGCTTGTTAACCAGGCTGGTCTCAAAACAAAAAAAGTCAAAAGCTTTTTTTTTTGTATTATATCTGATTTTTTTAGTTTTCTGCAGGAATACTGGTTTGCTGCAAGCCACTCCATTGTATCCCTAAAGTGACTTCTGTAGTTTCATTTTGACTATATTATTGACTTTGTTCCATTGGATGTGAAAGTGAATACCTTTTTAAATATTTAAAACTTATTATTATTTCCATGAACTATTTGTTTCCTTTGTCTGTCTTACTATAATACTAATTTTTTTAAGTTCTAGAAGTACTTTTTGTTTGTTTTGGTTTTTGGTTTTTTTTTTAGAGATGGGCTCTCGATACGTTGCCCAGGCTGGAGTGCAGTGACTATTCACAGGCGTGATCCCACTACTGATCAGCACGGGAGTTTTGACCTGCTCCATTTATGACCTGGGCTGGTTCACCCCTCCTTAGGCAAACTGGTATGTATAATGGAAGTCCCAAAAGAAAAGTAGAGAGAGCATGGAGAAGAATCATATTTGAAGAGATAATGGCAAGGAATTTCCCCAAACTGATTAAACAAAGCAACCATAGGTTCAAGAAGTTCACCGAAACTCTGAAGAAAAAAAAATAACCTAGAATTTTATAGTCAGCAAAAATATCCTTCAAAAAAGAAAGGAAAAAAAGACATTTCAGACCGACCATGAGAATCCATTGCCATCAGCATGTCAGTAAAACAAATACTAAATGGAATTTTTCAAGAAGAACAAGATCTCAGATGAAACAGAAATGTAGACCGGGTATAGAGGCTAATACCAGTAATCCCAGCACTTTGGGAGGACAAGGTGGAGGTTCATTTGCATCCAGGAGTTCAAGACCAGCCTGGGCAATATAGCAAGGCCTCATCTCAACAAAAAATCAAAAATTAGTCAGGTGTGGTGGTGCACATCTGTGGTCCCAGCTACTCAGGAGGTTGAGGTGGGAGGATCACTTGAGCCTGGGAGGTCGCAACTGCAGTGAACCATGATCATGCCACAGTACTCAATCTAGGTAACAGAGTCCCTATTTCCAAAAAAGGGAAAGAAAGAAATTTAGTAGGGAAGGAATAGCAACAGAAAGAGTAAATATGTGAATTAATATAAATGAATATTGACTGCACAAAGTAATATATTGCCCTCTGGGGTTTTGAATGTATACAGAATTAAATAACAAAAATAAAGCAAAAATGAGAATGGAGGTAAATGGAGTTAAAGTGTCCCACTAAACTGAAAACTCTTAGGTGAGTGAGAAATAAACCTATCCTTTAAGTTAGAATCTTTTGGGGGCTACTTGTGTATTCTTTCCCTAGGGCTGTCATAACAAATTACCACAAACTTCGTGGCTTAAAACAACCAGATTATGTAAGAATTTTATTTTCTTACAGATCTAGAGGCCAGAAGTCCAAAATCCAGACATCAGCAGGGCTGCATTTTTCCTGAAGGCCCTAGGGGAGAATCCTTGCTTGCCTCTTCCAGCTTCTGATGGCTCCAGGTGTCCCTTGGCTTATGGCTGCATAACTCCAATCTCTGTCTCTGTCTTCAGAACTGTGGTAAATAATTTTCTATTGTTTACAAATTACCTAGTCTCAGATATTTTGTTATAGCAGTACTAAGGGACTAAGACACTTCAGTTCCTGAAACAGCACCAGAGTAATACATGTGAAAGATGTCTTTGTTGTTCATAACAAACCCCTTTCAACCACAACTGCGTTAATGAGGCTGTTGCACCGGAGGGAGCAGAAAACCAACACCAAGACAAAAGTATTCCAAATTGCAGGGTCTTTATTGCCGGCAGCCACCGGGGACTCATGTCTCTCCAACCCGTGGCCCCAAGCTCAGAGGGAGCAGGGCCTTTAAGCTGCAAAACCACATCCTTGTTCAGAGGCCCAGGGGTGTGCAAGGCAAGCTGTCTGTACAGAAGCTAAAGTTAGCGGTTTGTTGCAAGGGGAGGCGGGTAGCAGTGGAAATTTTACCCTTAACACCTCTGAGAACTACAGTACAATAACAGTTCCGAGAATTACACCTCTGCCCAGGGCCCAGGTGGCTTCTCTATAAGATGGTAGTGCTTAGGCTTCTGTTTTAGCCCCTATCTCAAGGCGATGTTAGAAAAGGCCCTACATAACCACAGGTTAGGGCAACCAAACTGTGATTAGAAGGTTGGAAAGTTCTGCCCTACTTGGTGACTTCTAGGGAAAGAAAAAGGGCTGAAGGTTGAACTAATCACCAATCACTGCTGATTTAATTAAGCATGCCTATATAATGAAGCCTCTATGAAAATACAAAGAACTGGGTTCAGACAGCTTATATCCCAGACCTCCCTATAGGCATTTTCTCTTTTCTGTTCTTTAGGAGACATAGGTGGAGTAAACATACAGAAATGTGATTGCTTCATTCAACCAAGAGCCTTAGCCACAATTAAAAGATGTTCAGATGGAACTGTACAGGAATGTGATGCTGGACAACGAAGCAACAGAGCACATTAGGTATGGATCGCTTCCCTGTGGTCCAAATTTCGTTGTTTTTTGGTTTTTGGGTTTTTTTCATTTGTTTTGTTTTGTTTGGTTTTAAGGAGCAGAGAGTTGAATAGACAAGAAAGAAGAGAGAAGACAGAAGGAAGATGCTCCCCCATACAAAGACAGAGGGAGGGGTCCTCCAAAGTTGAAAGAGGAGGTCTCCTTGTTTGGGGGGTTTGAGTTGGATTCTCACTCTGTCACCCAAGCTGGAGTGCAGTGGTGTGATCTCAGGTCACTGCAACCTCCACCTCTTGGGTTCAAGTGATTCTCCTGCCTCAGCCTCCCAAGTAGCTGGGATTACAGGCACGTACCACCACGCTGGTTAATTTTGTATTTTTAGTAGAGCTGGGGTTTTGCCATGTTGGCCAGGCTGGTCTTGATTCACCCACCTCAGTCTCCCAAAGTGCTGGGATTATAGGCTTTTTTGGAGGGGAGGGGTAGAGAGTATGCAGTTCAGGCTGGTTTCAAACTCCTGGGCTCAAGTGATCCCCTGGCCTCAGCCTTCCAAAGTGCTGGGATCACAGGCATGAACCACCATGACTGGCCTTTCCCGCCATTGTTAAAAGCTTCAGGGTTATATTTTACATCAGCATTTCCTGTTGTCATATACTTCCTGCCATCATATTTCAGCAACCTCTACCACTTCCGAAAGTTTCTAGCTTAAACAATTATTGATTTCCTGCTAGCTCCCCTTTCGGTCAGCTTTTTAATTTTATATTTGTATTCAAATGAATCATCATGTTGATTAAAAAATTTTAAACAAGATTATAGTGAAAAAGAAGTTTCCTTTTCACTATTTATCTTCCCCACATGCATCTATTATGACGGGTTTCTTTTTGAAACTACTTTGAGTACTCATAACTGATTTTGTATTCTAGTTCAGAAGAAATGTCCAAATATTAAACGTTTACATAAAAATGCTATGTTATTATAACAGTTATGAAGCTTCCCCCCTTTAAAACTGATGCTCCAGGAAGATACAACGTTATTATCACAATTTAAAGATAAAATGAGACTTGGAGGTTCAGATTCTTCCACAGTCACAGTATCAGCTACCCATGCAGTGACCCACATTTAGGTGATTACACACACTCATACACAGATTCACACACGATGTTGCCTCCCACCTGCACACAATACGACCTCTCCATTCCCAAAGCTGCACACATCTTGACCTCACCTCTCTCTCATACACACACCAATCTTACCCGCACGCGGTTTCTTTCACTCAACTACCCAGACACTCCTCATCCCAGCAGCACAAGCAGTCCCACCGCGGTCTCACATAAACTCCTTTGCCCAGTGTCACATGCCTGGCTGGGATCGCGGATTTGTCCCCTTCAGACTCCTACTCCTGGTTCGGTCCCAGACGCTCAGGTCCCACACTGGGGCGCGCTCTCCCGGGTCCTCCATACGCTCCGCAGCTGCCCACCTCAAGAGCGTCTGCGTGCTTCCAGAGTTAAGCGGAATTCCGAGTAGCCTCCGGGGAACAGTTAGTTTGGTCACTGCGGCCAGACTCCCGCCTCAGAACCCAGAGGACGCAGCCCACTTTGGCTGGACCCATCCAGTCCCCGGCGAGACTTGGACTACGTTTCCCAGAAGACCCTGCGGCCAAGCTTGTCTCCCGGGGAAGGGGCGGAAACCTGGGAGCCACCCTCTGAGGCTGGGCGGGGTGAAAGAAAACTTGCACCAGATGACTTAAACAGGCAAGAAGGACTTGGTTGAAGACTATTGCAATAGTCAACTTCCAATACAACAGCAGCTGGAGATTTATAGCCAACGGGCTGGGTGAAGGAGTTAAAGGATGGTAAATTACTAAGAGGAAGTTCAGTATCAAGGGTGAGGGGATTCTTGCTGAACTGGCTTAGCTGGATTCTTGCCGAAGTGGGGTTCGCAGGCCATGGAGGAGGCCTGGCCAAACAAAAAGGGCTCAGAGGAGCCTGACTAAAGCTTGATCTAGGGAGTCCTTGTCAGGAGAGAGTCCCGGAAGCCTCTGATGGGCGGCTAAGCTCCAAGAGATACTTTTGTTGGTGCCAGAGTCCGCGCCACGGGAATCACGATGGCTGGGCTGTAGCTTTCGGCACCCTGTCGCTCCTACACTTCCCAGAAGCCTCTAGGCCCACGGCTGTCTCCCGCGATAACTAAAGTGTCTCCTGCGGAGTGGGCGGGGTCTTCCCGCGGGTGTGAGCGAACGGCCTCGGGGCTTTGTGAGAGAACTGGGGTGGGCTTGTTTGGATTCCAGAGGAGCGGAGCTGACCCTACTCGAGCAGGCGTAAGTGAGGCGGCTTGGATCCTGGCGCGACAGGAACCCCGACCTGTGTGGCTGCGTGGGGAGCAGACTAAGGAGCGATTGTGAAGAGTGTGTATGGTTGTGACTGTGGATGTCTCTGTGGTGGGCGTGTGTCTGTGCACGGGCGTGCAACTGTGAGGGTGGGGAGGAGGACTTTTTGTTTATGTTTGTGCGAGTGTGATTAGAGTTTAATTGTGACTGGGTTGGGCACAGTGTTTGTGAGTGAGGTTCCTGGACAGCGGTTGTGACTGTGTGTTCCCTTGGGGGTGTGTGTGTGTTTATTACCATTTGCCGAACTGTGTGCAGTATGCCTTAACTGTGAGGTTTGTGGCTGCTTCCGTGTGTGTATGTGTGTGTGTGTGCGCGCGCGCGCGCATGTTGGTGATATTCTTGATGTAGGGTGCGTGTGAATTTGTTGTCATTGTGGCCCCAAGGTGTATGTCACTGGGAGTTTGAGTGAGAGATGCCCAAGGACTCTGTGGTTGTGTCCCTGTCTGCCCCAGTGGTGTGTGTGTGTGATTGTGTGACCGTGTGCAGCCTGTTGTGTTTAGGTTTGAGGTGCCTGTGACGTTTATGTCCCCATGGTGTGAGTGAATTTGTGTGACCATGTGTCCGTATAGCCAATGTGGGTATGGGGAGTCTTTGTCTCTCTTTGTGACTTCAGCCACTGGAGACCTCTGTGAGCTCAGAAACAGATTCTGCCCAGAACGGCGTTGACGCTGCCGTTGTCTGGGATGCCCGGATTGAGCAGGACGCCCTAGACTTCTCTGACCTTTCTCTGTAGGTGGTGGGCAGTAGGGGCTGAGCCAGGATAACTTCTGACATAGTCAAACTGACTCCCTCGCAGAAGAACCTGATGTTTCCTGACTCCTTTCTCCTTTCTCAGCTCTGCCCTGCTTGGATAGAGGCCTCCAGAGAGGAGTAAAGAATGGCTGTTGAACATCCATAAGGCACCTGCAAGGTAGCTTGTCCTTTCCTCTTGTTTCCTGAAGTCCCATTTTCTTGGTTAGGACATAGTTGCTTTCCTTTTCTTGAAAATTCTTGCCTCTCAAATGACCTGATCCCTGGAGTTTCCCTATTGAGAAAATGTGATGTCTTCAAACCCCACTTCCCACACCTGATTTTATCTTACTAATTTGTCAGTTTTAATTTTTCTTTTCTTTATTTTTGAAACAGAGTCTGGCTCTGTTGCCCAGGCTGGAATGCAGTGGTGCAATCTCAGCTCACTACAGCCTCATCTCCCTGACTCAAGCAATTGTTGCATCTCAGCCTCCCAAGCAGCTGGAATTATAGATATGTGCCACCAAGCCTGGCTAATTTTTGTATTTTTAGTAGAGATGGGGCTTTACCATGTTGCCCAGCCTGGTCTCACACCCCTGGGCTCAATCCATCCACCTGCCTCCGCCTCCCAAAGTGCTGGGATTACAGGTGTGAGCCACCGCACTTGACTTTAATTTTTCCTTATGCTATCTTTTTAAAAAATATGATTTCTTTCAGATTGTATAAGTAAAACATGATTGTTTTAACTAATTTCAAAAGTACAGAAATCCCAAATGAAGAAAATTTATATTTTAGCTATGTACATAAAACATAATTGAATTCATGTAGCATTTGTCATTTTCTATCCTACATTTTCATTTAAAATTATTTTCCCACATAGTATATTTGGAAAATATTTTTAGAGATGCATAACATTTACTTCAATGCCTATGGCTTTTTTCTTCTTCAAATTTGATACAGAAATGGGACCCACTTGTGCAGTTTAACAAGTAAAACACCCACTTGTGCAGCTTAAGGAGTAATTAAAAGACCCACATAAGGGGTACCCAGATCAATAAATAGAATACAGCCATCACTGAAGAAGCCTCTGTTGTGCATCTCCACAGCCACAAACAACATTGTGCTCTTGTGTTGATAATCACTGTGGTCATTTCTTTGCCTTTCATTAGAGCTTTAGTACATATGGATGAATCCCAGAGCCATATAAGTGTAGATTTTGTTTGTTTTCTAACTTTGTTTGAATAGACATTCTTTTGTTTCTTTTTTTTTCACAAAAGACTACGTAAAAGTGACATAGTTCTTCTTTTTTTTTTTCTTTTTGAGATGGAGTCTTGCTCTGTTACCCAGGCTGGAGTGCAGTGGTACAATCTCAGCTCACTGCAACCTCCACCTCCTGGATTCAAATGCTTCTCCTGCCTCAGCCTTTCAAGTAGCTGGGATTATAGGTGCATGCCACCAGGTCCAGCTAATTTGTGTAGTTTTAGTAGAGATGGGGTTTCACCATGTTGGCCAGGTTGGTCTCGAACTCCTGATCTCTGGTGATCCGCCTGCCTCAGCCTCCCACAAGGGTGGTGAAAAATGAAATGTGGTAAGGGAGAAGAGTAAAACATACCATACAAAGAAGGCTTGATTATACCAGATGTCATTAACATAAAAATGTTAGAAAATAAATATCTATATCTAAATCTATATCTAATTTTCATATCCCCCACTTCCAAAAATGTATTTGAGGAGGCCAAGAATAAAAGAAAATGGTCTCTCTCTCTCTCTCTCTCCACACACACACCACATATTTTATTTGTACCATTTAAGACAAAGTTGCAGATATTTTGCCCCTTTATTTCCTAACAATAAGAGTATTCTCTTACATAACCACAGTAGAGTTATTAAAATTTTTAACATTTATATGATACCTTACCTAACCCATATTTAAAATTTGACTCATCCCAGTGATGTTCCTTTTAACAAACCACCCTGTCCTCTCTCCTCGTCTATCCAGGATCCACTTTAAAATCACATATTAAATTTATTAATTTTGTCTCTTTAGTCTGCTTTAATCTAGAAGAGTTGCTTTTGGTTCTTCATGCTTGCATTCAGGTTATGAATTTTGTGGCAGTAATACCATAAAAGTAATATTGTATCCTTCTCGGTGCATCATCTCAGAAGATACACGATGCTGACTTGTTCCATTTCTGAAGATGTTAACTGTGATAATTTGTTAAGGGGATATCTACCATGTTTCTCCACTGTAATATTGGCAGTTGTCTATTTGTAATTAATAGATAATTTGTGGAGATGTACTTTGTAACTGTGTAAATAACTGGTCACCAAACTTTTCCACACTAGTTTAAAATCCATTCATTGATAATTATTCTTGGATCTGTTATTAGTATGAGGTAATAGTAATAATGGGAGGTTTTTTTTGGGTTTGTGGCTCACCAAATGACAGTAATGGCTGTACAGGGCTAGGACTAAGATGAGCAAGTAAGACGGTGAGAAGCACTCACTGCCAGATGTAACTACAGTTGCATGACCCTGAGACGGAATGCCTCAAATTTTGCACCCTGGGTTCTTCATTCTTAAGACAATCATCATCAGGGTTATAAGTGCAGGGTTGGCAATCTGAGAGTGAACGCCACAAGTTTTGCGCCATAAGCGCCTCACTTACCTTAGAAGTGCCCTGTTCCTGCTGTGGTGATGCACCTGTGGCAGTTGCTGGAAATCTGCCCTCTAGCATTTGCCAGGAATCCATCCTTTGTGGCAGACTGGGTTGTCTTACCAGAAGCATTTGTTACAAAACTTTCAGACAAGGCTATCAGGTGCTGCTGGCCACCTTGTACTTTAAGAGCTGGGAGCTAGAGAAGCTGCTTGACTGAAGAAGCCTGGTAAAGTTACCTATGCTGCAGGAGCTGGGTGCTGGGGAAATTGAATGTGCTGCTGGAGGTAGACCTGGATGCTGGAGCCACCCGCCAGGCAAGCACACCAGAACCAGAAAGGAACGCCCCTTCCTCTTGCATTGTCTTTCAGACATCTACTGACAGAGCTTAACATTGTTCTGGCAAGGAAAAATATTTCTATAGCCCAGGTCTACTTGTGCAGAGTGAAAAAAGGTGAATAAAGGGTGAATTTGGAACTGAGGGGCAATACCTTGATAACCGGCACACAGTCTTCTAAAAGAGCTTTAAAGTTAATTTTTAAAAATGTAAGTCGGGCTGGGCGTAGTGGCTCACACCTGTAATTCCAGCACTTTGGGAGGCCAAGGTGAGTGGATCACGAGGTCAGGAGATTGAGACCATCCTGGCCAACATAATGAAACCCCATCTCTAGTAAATATACAAAAAAATTAGCTGGGTGTGGTGGTGCACAGCTGTAGTCCCAGCTACTCAGGAGGCTGTGGCAGGAGAATTGCTTGAACCTGGGAGGCGGAGATTGCAGTGAGCCAACATCACACCACTGCACTACAGCCTGGGCAATAGTGTGAGACTCTGTCTCAAAAAATATATGTCATGGTTGGGTGCAGTGGCTCACACCCGTAATCCCAGTACTTTGGGAGACCAAGGTGGGTGGATCACCTGAGGCTGGGAGTTCAAGATCAGCCTGACCAACATGGAGAAACCCTATCTCTACTGAAAATATAAAAATTAGCCAGGTGTGGTGGCACATATTTGTAATCCCAGCTACCTGGAAAACTGAGGCAGGAGAATTGCTTGAACCCAGGAGGCAGTGGTTGTGCTGAGCCAAGATTGTGCCACTGCACTCCAGCCTGGGCAACAAGAGCAAAACTCTCTCAAAAAAAAAAAAAATGTAAGTCATTTATCTAAGACTGACTTTGATGTTTAGGTGTGACATGAGATAGGGATATAATACTTTTCAAAATATATTTATTTATTTTTTGAGACAGAGTCTCACTCTGTCACACATGCTGGAGTGCAGTAGTTTGATCTCAGTTTACCGCAACTTCCACCTCTCAGGTTCACTTGATTCTTCTGCCTCAGTCTCCCAAGTAGCTGGGACTATAGACACGTGCCACCAGACCTGGCTAATTTTTGTATAATACTTTTTTTTAATGGATCTGTGATTATATCTTTTGAATCTTTCCATATAGGCAATCATAGGATCTGCAAACATCAGTTTTGTTTCTTGCTTTCTAGTATTTACATGTTTTATTTGCTACAACCTTTAAGGACATACGCATATTTGATGTGCTTCTTCCTGTTTTTTATAGGTACTGTTCATCAGTATGAGGAAATTACCTTCTACTCATAGCTTGTTAAAGTTTTGTATTTCTTCTTATAGTAACTGGAATTTGGGTTTTATCAAATTCTCTGATTGTTGTAGACCATTGTGCATTTTTCTCTCTAATCTGTTAATATAATTAATTAAGTGATTTTTTAAAATATTGAAGCAATCTTGTATTCCTTGGATAAAATGAATTTATTCATAAAGTTTGCTTTTTTTTTAAAAAAAAGGTTTGCTTTTTAAATTATTATATGCAGGTTGCTAGAGTTTTAGTTAATGTATGTGTGTGTGTTCATAACTTATATTAGCCCAAAATTATTCTCTCTTCATACTGAGTATTTTTTCTTATTTGGTATCATGGCTATTAGACTCCTTTCATTAGAAAAATTGAAAAATGTTCTTTCTGTTTCTTTTTTCTTCTCTTCCCCTCAAAGTCTGTGTTTTTCCCTGAAATATTTTTTATATTCAGATGTGCATAAAATATTTTTAGATTAAGTGATAATACCCATATAACCACCATGAAGTTTAAGAAAAATACAACATTGCTAGTACCACAAAGCCATCTGCCTGCCCAAACTAAATTAATCTCTTTCATTCTCCACTAAAGTGTAACTATTAAGTAGATTTTGTAAAAATCATTCTCTGCTATTATAATTTTTTGCCAACTTTGTGTAACTCCCTAAAGAACATTATACAGCTTTGCCTGCTTTTAAATTAATAGAAATTAAATCATAATATATGTGCCCTTTTAAGTTTTGTTTTGTTTTGTTCTGTTTTGTTGAGACAGAGTCTCACTCTGTCACCCAGGCTGGAGTGCAGACAATCTCAGCTCACTGCAACCTCCACCTCCCAATTCAAGTGATTCTCCTGCCTCAGCCTCCCAAGTTCCTGGGATTACAGGCGCTGCACCACCAAACCCAGCTAATTTTTTGTATTTTTTAGTAGAGGCAGAGTTTCACCATGTTGGTCAGGCTGGTCTCAAAATCCAGATTTAAGTGATCCCCCACTTTGGCCTTTTGAAGTGCTGGGATTACAGGCATGCGCCACCATACCTGGTTCATTTTGAATAGTTTAGATGTATCTTGTTTAGTTACACTACTATTTCATAACCTTTGTGACTATATCACAGTATATTTTTTCCAACATATTTTTTATGTGGGTAATTGCAGTTTCCAGCATTTTACTCTTAATAAAACTGTTAGGAACATTCTAGTGGATGTTTTACCTAGGAGTGGAATTGCTGGGTAATAGGGAATATGCATGTTAGCCTAGATAATGCCAAACTCTTTCAAAGTGGCTGTATGAAAAAGTGGTCTACTTCCAACAGTGTATGTTTGCCGCCACCTTTGCCACATTTTTGCCACATCTTTCCCAACATTTGGAATAGTCACACTTTTTACCTACCTAGTATACTTTGTAATATCTCATTATGGTGTTAATTTGCATGACCATGACTACTAATGAAACAGAACATCTTTTCATTTGCATTATCTTTTGTCTCCTTTTCTCTTTGTTTTTTTTTTTCAAGATTTGTTCATTTAGGCAAAATTGACATGAGATACACAACCATTTTAAACTGGTATTTAGTATAAATTCAGTGGTTCGCTGTATTCGTAGTATTGTGCAACTATGGTTTTTCTCTAGCTTTAAACCTTTATCATCTGCCTGTAGAAACACCGTGTACCCATTTGAAGCACAAACTTTTAAGTTGGATGAATTTAAATTGATGTGTAATTTTCTTTCATTGCTTGTGCTTTTAGTGTCAAATCTAAGAATTAACTGGCAAATCTGAGGTCATGAAGATTTAGAAATCCTGGTCAATCTGCATTGCAGTTCCATACAGATTTTGGGAACCCATTGCAGTTCCATATGGATTTGAGGAGTGGCTTTTCATTTCAAAGGCCACTGAAGTGTTAATAGAGATTGCATTGAATCTGCAGATTATTTTAGTGAGTATTGCCATCTTCATGTTAAGTCTTCCAATCCGTGAACATAAGGTTTTAATATGTTTCATCTCCAACTGATGTACTCCAATTCAATTCTGGTACTGCTACCCAGAGTTGGTGTTAGACTCCACAGGTTTTAGCATATAGTCCCCAGTAAATCTGCCCTTACTTTAGGCCAACTAGCTACAATTCCAGGAGGTTCTCTTGACTCCCTCCCCCTTCCCTCTTGATTTAGCAATTTACTGCAACTCACAGAATTCAGGAAAGCACTATACTTAAAATTACAGTTTTATTATGAAAGATAAGGATACAAATCAGGAACAGCCTAGTAAAGAGACACATAGAGCAAGGTCTGGAAGGGATCTGTACACAGTTTCTGTGTTCTTTCCCTGTGAAAGCAGGGTGTGTCACCAGGGAAGCTCCACTGAACTTTGGGGTGGAATTTCATTATGTAGGCATGATTGCTTAATCATTGGCCACATGATTGAACCCAGTCTCCAGCCCCACTTTCTTCCTCAGAAATTGGGCTAGCTAAAAGTATTTTTGATGACTGCCCCAATTCCAAAGCTACTCAGGGGTCCACCATGAGTTACCTCATTAGCATTAACTCAGGTGTGATCCATAACAAAGACATATCTAGCTCTGTGGTAGGAACCCTAGGACAAAGATCTGACAAATTATTACACAGGGCATAAGCAAGACCAGGAGTCAAAATGGCGATGTCTCCCTATTTATTTAGCGGTTTCTTTTCTCTTGGGCCATTTAGCTTTTTATTAATGATTTGGGAAAGATCTTATATTTTACATGCTAGTTCTTTGGCAGTTAAATATTTTGTAAATATCATCGCCCATTCTGTGGCTTGTGTCTTTTTAACAGATTTTATTCATAACTGAGCTGTGAATCATGCTTATATTGTTACACAACTTTGTTTTCCATGTAATTAATATTACCTTTTTGTCCACATATTTATCACTAATTTATATTCAAAATCTACTGGAAAATAAATCTTTTTCCAGTATGTTGTCAGTTCCTTGGGTTTAGAGACATCTCGTCTATGATCCTTTTTGCTCTCTGCTGATTGCTTGTAGCACTATTACTCTAGAATTCTTTCTTTTTAAATTCACTGCCCTTCTGTGCTGAGTTGTTTCTTGTATTCCTTGCCTTCCTATTTCTTTGTTTGCTTCTTTATATTGGTGGCATATGAGAAAGGATGAATGAGAGTTAAATTTTGTGAGTCCTAGTTTATTTTTCAACCACTATATTGATTCTTTGGCAGGGCATAGAATTCTACATTGAAAATATTTTACCTCAGAATTTTAAAGTTATGATTTCTGTCTTACAGTTTTTGTTTAGAACTCCAAAGCCATTTTTATTCCTGGTCTTTGGTTTATACCCTATCTTTGTATTTTGGAGCCTTTTAGGGTATTTTCTTTGTTCCCACTGTCCTAGAACCTAATAAAAATATACCAAATGTGAATCATTTTTATTTTTTATGCTATATACCAAGTGGACCCATTAAATGTGCAGACTCATGTCTTTTAGGTCTGGGAAGTTTCTCTTAATGCTTACTTTTTAGAACAATCTGTATTTTCTGTTTTCTTTGAAAATTTTCAAACATAGAGAAAAAAGAATATTCCAGTGAATTCTGAATACCCATTTTCTTCCTCTGTTTGGGCCACTGTAACAAAATACCATAAAGTATGTATCTTATAAACAAAAGAAACTTATTTTTCACAGTTGTGGAGGCTGGAAAGTACATGATCAAGATGTTGGCAGACTCAGTGTCTGGTAAGGATCTGCTTTCTGCTTCATAGATGGCACCTTCTCTCTTTGTCCTCAGATGGTAGAAAGGGAAAGGCAGCCCCCTGGGTCCTCTTTTATAAAGGGTACTAATTACATTCATGGGGGCCCTGCCTGATGAGCTAATCACCTCCCAAAGGCCCCACCTCCTTTCACCATTACATTGATAACTAAAGTTCAACATTTGATTTGGGGGTTGGGAGGACACAAACATTCAGACCTTATCACCCATCACCCAAATTCTTCAGTTGTTGCCATTTTGCCACATTTCCTTTATCTTTATTAATATACACACATACATATTTTTTTCTTGAATCATTTAAAAATAGGTTGGGGACATCTTCACATTTTACCATTAATAATTTTAATATGTATATCCTTAGTCTTAATGATACATCTCCAACCTAAGAAAATTAAAATGGACTTAATAGTTAAATTAAATACTTAATACTTAATTAAAATGAACTTAGATAGTTCTAGTAGTTTGCAAACTGTCTTTATTTAGCTGCTATTGTATTTGTTTGTTTGTTTTACCTGGCTGTATGTTTGCCTTATCTAGGGTCCAGTGAAGATTTATTATACATTGGTTTTGGTCATAGGATCTCTTTAGTCTCTTTTAAGCTGGAGCAGTCTCTCATTTTTTGTTTTAGATGACATTGAATTTTTTTGAGAATCCAGGACAGTTATTTTATAGAATGTTGTTGGAGTCCATCCCACAGACCCCAACTTCATGACAGATAAATAAATGCACTCAGACTCAAATTTCCAGCGAACGAGTAGGCCAGGGGTCATGAGCTACTCACAGAGAGAGATTGCAGCTACACAACTCTGACTAGTTTGCCCTCTCCACATTTATTCAGTATAGATTTAATAACAGAGGCTCTAAGTTAACATACTTGTAGAGGAAGAGTAAAGACCAGGTTCCAAGCCCAAAGCAAACACCATTAGACGGTGATCTCCCTGGTCGAACTCCTCCCCAAAAGGGCCATCCAGCTCAAAAGGTTAGTTTTAAGGCCACATGAGTAAACAAGTTAGGTAAACTCCCACATTCCTTTTACTCTAATTTATTTAACTAAGGGGACAAGGCTGCCTTCAGCCAAGAACCATAAAAAAAGCCCTTAGGCCTTCCAAAAGGGTTGGAGATTATATTTTATAACTTTCTCTAATATTTTTCCCTTAATATTTTTGCCACCACCCTGAGTGAATCCCCACAGAATGTCCCATAACCTTTACTTGTCTCATGGCTTTCTTATGTATAGGAAGCTTAGATTCAGGTTAAATATTTTTGGCAAGCATACCACATAGGTGGTATAATGGTACATCTTTTATTATATTACATTGGGAGGCACATATGTCAGGTTGCTCCACTACTGTTGATGCCAAGTGCCATAGGTTGGACGTTTGTCTCCTCCAAATCTTAGTTTGAAATTTTTCCCCCAATATTGGAAGTGGGGCCTAATGGCAGGTGTTTCAGTTTTGGGGGTGGATCCCTGATGAATAGATTAATACCCTCCCTGGGAGGCAGTGGGTGAGTGAGTTCTTGCTCTTACTAGTTCCCACAACAGCTGGTTGTTAAAAAGAATCTAGCAACTCCCCCGGCCCTCTCTTTTGCTTCCTCTCTCTGCACATAATCTCTGCACATCCTGGTTCCCCTTCACCTTCTACTAGTGGAAACAGCCTGAAACCTTCATCAGAAGAAGATGTTGGTGCCATGCATCTTGTATAGCCTGCAGAACTGTGAGCCAAATAAACCTCTTTTCTTTATCATTTACCACCCTTAGATATGCCTTCATAGCAACACAAATAGACTTAGACATCAAGTTTTACCACTTAAGATTAAGGTGGTGAGTACCAAATCTTTCTCTTATAAAGATATATATTTTCCCTTTATAATTCATAAATAATCTGTAGAGTGATACTGTCAGATCAAGTGAATATCCTTTTCCCCAGCACAATTCATTTTCTGGTTTTAGATCCCACTGGGGATCCTTGCCTGAATCTGTTATTCTATTGATGATTTTTAAATGGTGATCCTCAGTTTCCTTCATTTCTTCTAGCACACTTTGTAGATTCTTAGCAAACTTCTAAAAATGATTTCTTCTCAGTAGATGTTGGACTTTGTTGCTTGACCTCCCATATTTCCTATTTTTGTATCTTTTTATATGTTTTTAAAAGATATTTTATTATTTATTTTTGAATGATTGGCTTTTATTCCCACTTTATATTTTCATTTTCTATGAATACTTTTTGTCACTTAATAATTCTTCCATATTATTATATTCTTGTACATACGGAATAGCTTCTCACATCCCTGTGAAAATATACATGGTGACTTTTGAGGTTTTGTTTGTTCCCCAATGTAGTCTCTCTTCTGAGTTCCTTTGGTTTCTTTGTTTACTGTCTTTTATCTTACAGGCTTTTCTCAAATATCTAATATTTGCCTATTTTTTGTTTCTGTCGTTTTTGTGTATATTTAAGGTGTGCGACATTTTATATATATTTGAGGTATTTTGTATATATTTAAGGTTTTGATATACAGTATGAAATGGTTACTGTAGTCAAGCAAATTAACATGTTCATTATCTCACATAGTTACACCTTTTGTGTGTGTGTGTGGCAAGAGCACCAAAAATCTACTCTCTTATTAAAAATCTCAACTACAATACAATGACATTAACTATAGCTCTCATGTTGTACATTGGATCTGTAGACTTATTCTTTCTACATGTCTGAAATTTTTTATACTTTGACCTGCATCTCCCCATTTTCTCCCTGACAGTCCCTAGTAACTACCATTTTGTATGCTATTTCTGTACTTTTTTGGTTAACATTCTCTATATAAGTGAGATCATTCAGTATTTCTCTTCCCATGTCTCCCTTATTTCACATAGCATAATGTCCTCCAGTTTCATGTCTGTTGTGGCAAATGGCAGGATCTCTTTCATTTTCAGTGGTGGATAATATGCATCTATATATGTCAATTTCTTCATCTGTTCATCCATCAGTGGACACATAGGTTATTTTCATGTCTTGTAAATAGAATAATACTGCTTTGAACATGGGGGAGCACGTATCTTCATGAGGTGGTGATCTATTTGTAATTCAGAGTGGGCCCTAAGAAGCTGTATGTTAAATTTTTATGTGTTGATTGTTAGACTTTTATAGGTATTTAGTTCCCTCCACTTCTTAAGTTTTTCTGGGGTTCTGCAGCATAAATCATAAACTTTTTTACACAAAATTGTGTAATATGTGTGGCTTTTCCTTAATTTTAGTTAAGACTTTATCTTTTTTGGTTGGTCATTATTTATCTTACACTTTCAACTTAAAACGCTGGCCGGGCGTGGTGGCTCATGCCTGTTATCCCTGCACTTTGGGAGGCTGAGGTAGGTGGATCATATGAGGTCCAGAGTTTAAGGCCAGCCTGGCCAACATGGTAAAACCCCATCTCTACTAAAAATATAAAAATCAGCCAAGCGTGGTGGTGTGTGCCTGTAATCCCAGCTACTTGGGAGGCTGAGGCAGGAGAATCACTTGAACCCAGGAGACGGAGGTTGCAGTGATCTGAAATTGCACCATTGCACTCCAGCCTGGGTGACAAGAATGAAACTCTGTCTCACAAAAAAAAAAAAATACTTAAAATGTTTTGTTGCTGCAGTGTTCTCATTGATTTCCTTTTATGTGGTGGGATTGTTCCTTTTACAAAGTCCTTTCCATTCCTTTTAGTGAGGTTTAGTGAGGGCACAGGGATAAATGCACATGATTCATTTGCCCATTTTTAGAGAAATTATGTCCTACATCTAGAGAAATCTTGTTTTTAGATGTTTATTTGTAAGGATAATACATTTTGAAAATAATTTATTATATTAGCTATTCAATAAATGCATTTATTTATTTATTTATTTATTTATTTTTGCATGTACCAGAGTTCAAGTTGATTAAATTAACAGACGTTATCCTTGTCTTCAAGAATTTTGGCTCTATTGTAGCAGACAGAGATTAAACAAGCATTCAAAGAAATATAAAAAATTTAACTATACGGAATGGATGTGTAAATTACCTGTTATCAAAATAAAACACAAAGAGGAAAAAAGTGCTCTGAGAAATGATGGTGGAGTATGTATAATTAAGACTGAACATGCAGGAAATATTTTCAAGATATATCATTTATCAGAGACCTAAACCATTGCTGGAAACTTGCAAGGCCAAGCGTAGGGGCAGTGGATATGGGGGGACATTTCAGGCAGATGAAATCATGATGGCGTGGGTGGGTATAGTTTTGTGCATTTGAAGAACTGTGAAGGCCACTGTAGCTACAGCGTATCGTTGGGGTTGGGGTGCCAAGAGGAATACAAGGTTTAAGAGACAGGCGATCACTGAGGAACTTTTAAGAGCAAGTTCATTTTGAGAAAAACAGTTCCAGGCTAAATGTCACTCTGGGTGCTAAGGGTCCAACACTGGAAATGCAGGCAGCTAGAAGAAATGATGCTCTAGTGTCCAAGCAAAAGAGAATTCTGATTTGGATTAGCCAGTTGGAGATTGGAAGAACAATTTTAAGACACATTTAGACCTGCTTTAAACAGCATTGTTATGTGAGTTGTAGAAAGAATGTTTTCACCTTTTGGGGTTTGAGGTATTCACTCAGGGCCTTAGATAGTATCTTTAAATCCATTCCTTTCCTGGTCTCTACTTTTATGGCAAATAAATCTCCCAAAATAATAAGCACTGGACAGGCACTTTATGCAAGTATGTAAATAGATTAGGTGTGATCAAAGATCAGGTTCAGGATATTTATATATTTTCCTCTTTATTGCAGTCTTGTATCACATTGATACCTGTCTTCCCTTTCCTCTTATGTTAAAACTAGATTCTGTTCCTCTGCTGTAGCCCTTACTGAGTTCCTTCTCCCAATGCCATCATATAACTTGGAGGCACACTTATTTTTTAATTAAATGGCATAAACAAACCATATTGTAACCACAGATGAATTTTCCCTTTCCATAGCTCATTCCATACTTATTTAGCACATTAGTCTTTCATTCGGAAACTTCTCTTTGTGGATTATCTTTCTTTGTCTCCATCAGTTTGTATGCAAATTATGTTTATTACTGAATCATCCCAGATTTTCCACCCCAGGAAAAATGTAGTACTCCAAACAACCCTGAGAAATGAATATGAGAATTATCCTCATTTATCAATGTTCATAACACTAGATTCATCTCTTAAGAAATTAAGACAGGGCCAGGACATCTGTATAATTACCAAGCTTTCAAAGTTTGCAGGGAACTTTTATCTAAATTATGATTTAGAAATAATTAATCTGTTTCCTGAATACCTGCTTCACTTTCTACTCTGACTTTTACTCATTTTCTCTGCTTTCCTAATCTGTTTTTCAAATTGCCCAGTTGTATGTGAGAACTGTATGAGCCACTCAATTTTTATGAAAATTAAATTGTAGTTAGGTCTTTCATATCTATTATAAATGTTTAATCTCTACCAGAACACAAAAAGTGAATGTTTGCTTTTATATTTTCTTTCAGACTGTGAATCAAGGTTGAGACCAAGAAATTATTTCCGAAAAAGGATATTTATAGAATAGAATCGTCCTGATAGGAGATAATGGAAAAACTTACAAAACACAGCATTGAGTGTTCAAGTTTCAGAAGTGATTGGGAATATAAAAGCCAGTTTGGGAGAAAGCAGGGATCTCAGGAAGGACATTTCAGTGAAATGATATTTACTCCTGAAGACATGCCCACTTTCAGTATCCAGCATCAGAGAATTCATCCTGATGAGAAACTCCTTGAATGTAAGGAATGTGGGAAGGATTTTAGTTTTGTATCAGTCCTTATTCGACATCAGCGAATTCATACTGGTGAGAAACCTTATGAATGCAAAGAATGTGGCAAGGCCTTTGGTAGTGGTGCAAACCTTGCTTACCATCAAAGAATTCATACTGGTGAGAAGCCTTTTGAATGTAAAGAATGTGGAAAGGCCTTTGGTAGTGGCTCAAACCTTACTCATCATCAAAGAATTCATACTGGTGAGAAACCCTATGAATGTAAGGAATGTGGGAAGGCCTTCAGTTTTGGATCAGGCCTTATTCGTCATCAGATCATTCACAGTGGTGAAAAGCCTTATGAGTGTAAGGAATGTGGGAAGTCCTTTAGTTTTGAATCAGCCCTTACTCGGCATTACAGAATTCATACAGGTGAGAAACCTTATGAATGTATAGACTGTGGGAAAGCCTTTGGCAGTGGTTCAAACCTTACTCAACACCGGCGGATTCATACTGGTGAGAAACCTTATGAATGCAAAGGATGTGGAATGGCCTTTAGCAGTGGTTCAGCCCTTACTCGGCACCAGAGAATTCATACCGGTGAGAAACCATATGTATGTAATGAATGTGGGAAGGCCTTTAGTTTTGGATCAGCCCTTACTCGACATCAAAGAATTCATACTGGCGAGAAACCTTATGTATGTAAGGAATGTGGGAAGGCTTTTAATAGTGGCTCAGATCTCACTCAGCATCAGCGAATTCACACTGGTGAGAAACCCTATGAGTGTAAGGAGTGTGAGAAAGCCTTTAGAAGTGGTTCAAAGCTTATTCAGCATCAAAGAATGCACACCGGTGAGAAACCTTATGAATGTAAGGAATGTGGGAAGACCTTTAGTAGTGGCTCAGACCTTACTCAACATCACAGAATTCATACTGGTGAGAAACCCTATGAATGTAAGGAGTGTGGGAAGGCCTTTGGCAGTGGCTCAAAACTTATTCAGCACCAGCTAATCCATACTGGTGAAAGACCCTATGAATGTAAAGAATGTGGAAAGTCCTTTAGTAGCAGCTCAGCTCTTAATCGGCACCAGAGAATACACACTGGTGAGAAACCCCATGAATGCAGGGAGTGTGGGAAGGCTTTTTGCAGTGGCTCAAGCCTTACTCAGCAACAGAGAATTCATACAGGTGAGAAACCTTACGAGTGTAAGAACTGTGGGAAGGCTTATGGGAGGGGTTCCGAGTTTCAGCAACATAAGAAAAGTCATAATGGTCTGAAACTCTGTGAATTGGAAACTAAATTGAAATTATGTGATGAAAGGACTCTAAACATATGACATAAGAAAATTCATAGTGGTGAAAAGCTCTACAAATAGAACTAAGGTACAAATGCCTTACTTATGCTTCACAGGTTAGTCAGTCTAAGAAAATTTACACAGGAAAAAAAAACCTGAATAAAATAAATATTTGAAGATCCTTATCTATATTCATTCCTTCATTACTTTTGGAAAATTCATACTTGTGAATGTTAAAAGTGAAAAAAAAGCATTTATTGTATTTTGCCTCTATTTTAAACATTGGAAAACTCATTTCTGGGTTAACCCTGCTATACTTTTTAAATGGTCTTTTTTTTATTAAATAGAATTACTGATTCATCTCAAAATTATTTATTGCAAGTCTAAATATATCATTTTTTCTTCTCTTATTATCTTTACACCATTTATCCAATAACCTTGTCCATTTTCATATTTTTCTATTGACCATTTGATGGTAAGTTACATTTTTATTTACATTAAGCTTGGATATCAGGTGTTTGTTTTTTAAATTTACATATTTGTATCTATGTCTCACCCTGTTTATGGTAAATAATTGTTACTTTTAAGTATCCTTTAATATCTAATAACCTGTACCTTTTATTTTAGAAGACTGTTTTACTTTCCTTTGTAAAATTATACTCTCCATTTTGCAAAACAGCTTTCCCTCATCATAATGTAGATAAGAAGAAAAAAAGTATATGGTTACCTGTAATCTTGCCAATCACAGATAATTACTGTCAAACTTCTGGAGCAAATCCTTTAATACTATCTCTCTCATTGTTTTGGAAACAAGGTGTGATTATGCTATACTAGAACCAGCCCTTAATATTTTTTGTCTGTAAATATGTCATTACTATTTTTTTCGCTTTATAGTATTCACCTTTTTCAAACCTGAATTTTGTCAATTATTAAAAATTTTCTCACTACAAACACCTTGATGGCCCCTTTTCAGTGTGTCTACATTATTTATTTATTGTTCACTTCAGAGATGATGTGTCAATATAAAAGATTTTTACATTACAGATAAAGCTGGCCTTTCCTTTGAGCAGCATTCCTGGCCTCAGTTTCTTTCCAATGTTAACCAATTTACTTATTCTTCCAGATCCTTTTATGTGTATCTATAATATACCTCTGGTAATGTGGGTAGAATCAGAATACCTCAGAGCCTTATTGTATGGATTCTATAATTGTGCCTATCACATAATAAGTGCTTAGTGAATGTTACCTATCACCATTATCTTCTCAAGCTTCATTTTTATTATTTATAGGAAAACTTTTAACCATGACCCATACCTTAACTCAACAACAAAGACCTCACAATGGAGAAAGACATTCATTTAAATGAGTGTAGGGAAAGTTTGACTGACACTCATTCCTTGTTGAATAAGAATATTTGCTGCTAGGCACAGTGGCTCACACCTATAATTTCAGCACTTTGGGAGGCCAAGGTGGTTGGATCACTTGAGGCCAGGATCCTAGCCAACATGGTGAAACCTCATCTCTATTAAAAATACAACAATCAGCCAGACATGGTGGTGTGTGCCTGTAGTCCCAGCTACTTGGGAGGCTCAGGCACAGGGTTTGCTTGAACCTGGGAGGCAGAGGTTGCAATGAACCAAAATCATACCACTGAACTCTAACCTGGGTGACAGAGCAAGACTCTGTCTCAAAAAAAAAAAAAAAAAAAAAAAAAAAAAGAATAATTTGTCCTACAGAAAAACATAAGACTATTAAGTGTGAGAGACAAATACACGATAAAATTTGTACCAGGGTAGAAGTAAAAAGCTATGGTAGTTTTCTCCATTGAAATCCAAATACTAATTCAGTATTCTGCATGATTCCTTGCTTAAAAATAAAATCCAGGCAGGCACAGTTGCTCATGCCTGCAGTCCCCCTACTTTGGGAGGCTGAGGCAGGAGCACTGCTGGAAGCCTGGAGTCTGAGACAAGCCTGAGTGACACAGCAAATCCCTGTCTCTACAGAAAATGTTTTAAAAAGAATCAGCCAGGCATGGTGACCTCCAGCTACTCAGGAGGCTGAAGTGGGAGGATCAGCTGAGCCAGGAATTCAAGGCTTCAGTGCGCTATTACTGTGCTACTCCACTGCAGCCTGGACAAGAGAATGAGACCCTGTCTCCAAAAATAAATGAGTAAATTAGTTAAAATCAAAACAAATTATTTTTCAAAATAAATGGTGCTGAGTAGACTACATAACCCATAAGGATCTGTTATATACAGAAGAAATTTTACAGCTCTAAATTCATTAGTTAGAATATTAAGGAAATTGTAAATAAAGAATCCAAGCATATAACCCAATAAAAGAATAACTACAACAAAAAAACCTAAGGATAATGGGAGGGAAAAATAATTTTAGAAGAAAAAAGCTAGATCAATAGTCACAACCTGCTGTTTTGAAAAAAGAAATAGTAGCAGTTCTCATAAATAAACATATAGGAACATGAATGCAAAAATGACATTACTCTAGAGACTTTACAGATTACAGGTTGAGTGTCCTTAATTTGAAAATTCAAACTCTGAAATGCCCCAAAATCCAAAACTTTTTGAACCCAATGTGATACTTAAAGGAAATTTCAGACTTTTGAATTAAGTATGCTCACCTCATAAGTATAATGCAAATATTCCCAAAACACTTCTGGTCCCAAGCACTTTGGATAAGGGGTACTCAGCTTATATTTATTACTATTGAATGTAATCTTTTAATAATTATTTTGGGCTGGGCACGGTGGCTCACACCTGTAATCCCAGCACTTTGGGAGGCCAAGGTGGGCGGATCACAAGGTCAAAATATCAAGACCATCCTGGCCAACATGGTGAAACCCCATCTCTACTAAAAATTAAAAAAAAAAATTAGCTGGACATGGTGGTGTGTGCCTGTAGTCCCAGCTACTCGGGAGGCTGAGGCAGGAGAATTACTTGAACCTGGGAGGCAGAGGTTGCAGTGAGTGGAGATCACACCACTGCACTCGAGCCTAACACCCGGTGACAGAGCAAGACTGTCTCAAAAAAAATTATTATTTTGCATATTAAAATGAACGTTTAACAAATGGCTTTTAATCACCAGAACTGACTGGAAGTGGCATAGAAATGGGTATTATATAAGGGATATAAAGCAAAATACTTTATGTATGTTGGCTGGGGAAAACCCCTGTGGCAAAAGTCTCTTTACAGATATGGGTTGATGATTTGGAATTTTTTATTTTAATTAAATCCTGTTTATCAATCTTTTTCTATATACAGTTAGAACTTAGAGTTTCAAATGTTTGTGTGTGTTTCATGCCTACAAACTCAGGAAGATATTCTCTTTCTTCCACTTAGAAGCTTTATTTCAACTCTCACATCTCAAGTTTTGGTGTACAATATGAGGTTTAGTGGGTCAAGTTTAATTGTTGATACTCCTATAGATATCCAAGTTAATCTAGCATTATTTATTGAAAAGTAAATTCTTTCCCCCAGATTATATTCCATTTCTACACGCCTCTTGTCACCTTTCCTGATACCATCCTGAACTTAACCATGGTGTTAGGTTACTTAGATGTTTATAACTTCCTAATTTGCCTCTCTGTTTTCATAGCCTTCAGGGCATTCACAACAGCATAGCCACAGTGATTCAGATGATATCACTTCTATGCTCAGTTTCTGGAAAATTTGAGCAAAAAATAAAGTAGCATGGGATTATAACCCAAAGTATAAAATAAACATCTATGCATTCATACTATTACTATATTATCAGATAAATAACTAAATAAATGGAGAAGAGACAAATCTCCAGTACAAAATTCCAAATAATTTATATAGATATTCTGCCTTCAGGGAAGTGGAACATAAACCCCTACTCCTTAAGTATGTGCTGTGAATAGTGACTTCCAAAAAGTACTGTATAGAAAAAGGGAGAAAAGAGTAACTTTACACTGGACAAAATTGACAAACACTCCCTCACTCAGGTGATCAAGACCAACAAAAATAGTAATCATGTTGATTAGAAAAAGGGAGAAAAGAGTTAACTTTACACTGGAGAAAACTGACAAACACTCCCCCACTCAGGTGATCAAGACCAAAAAAAACAGTAATCATGTTGATAGTATGAATCCTTGATATCTATGAGGAAAATGTCACTTTACCTCTGTGAATCCTCATGTAATCATGAGAAAAACATGGGCATGGTGATGACCACCTGTAATCCCAACGACTCAGGAGGCTGAGGCAGGAGATTCATTTGAACCCAGTAGGCGGAGGTTGCAGTAAGCCGAGACTGTGCCATTGCACTCCAGCCTGAGTAAGAGCAAAACTCCATCTCAAAAAAAAAAAAAAAAAAAAAAGAGGAAGAAACTGTCACAGCTAACAGTAACCTAAGGAGAAATGATGACTAACTGCAATGTGCTCTCTTGCTTAGAATGCTGGAACAGAAGAAGGAAGAAAAGCTTAAAACCTAAGAACAGCTGGCATAAAGCGTAAGCTTTAGCTAATAGTAATGTACCAACACTTGTTCATTAATTGTAACAAATGTATCATACAATGTAAGATGGTTTTAGTAGTAGAGGAAACTAGGTGTAGGGCATATGGGAATTCTCTGTATTATTTTTGTAACTATTCTGTAAATCTAAAACTGTTCTAAAATAAATTATATATTTTAAAATACAATGAAGTTGAGTATTCAAATTATTTCTAAGTAGTCATTCCTGTGTATCCACAGAGCCGGGTTTATAATGATTTGAGTAACAATATTACATGCCTTCATTTACATCTATGATATTAGATCCATGTTTTAAGACAGGAACAGACATAGAGCCCAGACCACTGTTTCCTGATATGTTAGGCTAAAACTCAGATTTGGGACTCAGAATCATTTTGGTCCTCTTCAACATTTTACTCCATCTAATTGCACAACTCTACTTGTTGGGTCTCCTGAACTCTAGAGCCAGTAACAGTGATCCTAAAGTAAGTCTCATGATTTTGTCTAAGGTACAATTTAAATTTTTGGATGACTCTAAATCTGCAGAAATATTAGGAAAGAAAAAGTAATAGGGTTATGTGTATAGGAAAAACTAAATTTTACTACATGTAAAAAAGATTTCTGCTTATTAAAAAATCAAAAGAGGCCAAAAGATTCAGAAAAGTTACTGAAACAACACATGACAAACACTAACTTTAATATGTAATATATAAAGAAATATATTTCTTAAATATATAAAGAAATTTGTAACCAGTAAAGATGATCAACAACGTGGAGAAACAGAAGCGATTATAGTAGCATGAGCACGCCTTTTAAACATCTGAACAAATGATCAGTTTCTCTTATAACACAGAAATGGAAATGAAATTATAATGAAAATTGTTCTACTGTCTTGTTTGAACAAGTTTGATAAAACGTGTATTAGTTTGCATATTCCTAGAAAGATGTTTCCTGTTCTATTTTCCAACACATACAGTGTTACTACCACAATATAGTGTGAAAACATCAAGGCAAAAATCCTTAATCTCTTTGCCCTGAAGACATCTGTCTCTGCAATATCCAGTACTCTCAGGTCATTCCTCAACCCAGGGCTCTAACTGCAATAAAATTTATATACACATTTTCTGTTCCCACCTACCAAACCAAATTCTTGTGTTCTACTCTACTCTGTACTCCAAAATCCACAGTAACTTATGAGCATAATGCCCTCACCTTTTAAGGAAGCATTCTTCATTTGTCTTTTTTGTTTAGCTTCTTATTTTTAAAAAATGTTTATAGGTTTAGAAAGTTACAAGGGCAGTTGTGTTACATACATAGTGCAGTAGGGAAAGTGTTAGCTTATAATGTACCCATTACCTGAATAATGTACATTGTACTCAATAGGAAGTATATTTTCTTTTGAGATGGAATCTCCTTCTGTTGTCCCCTAGCTGGAGTGCAATGGCACAATCCCGGCTCACTGCAACCTCTACCTCCGACATTCAAGCAATTCTCCTGCCTCAGCTTCCCGAGTAGCTGGGACTACAGGCACCTACCACCATGCCCAGCCAATTTTTGTATTTTTAGTAGAGACAGGGTTTCACCGTGTTAGGCAAGCTTGAACTTCTGACCTCAGGTATCAGCCCATGCATGATGGTGCATGCCTATAATCCCAGCTACTTGGGAGGGTAGAATCACTTCAACCCAGGAGCCGGAGGTTGCAGTGAGCTGAGATTGCACAACTGCACTTTAGCCTGGACAGAGTGAGACTCTGTCTCAAAAAAAAAATTAAAAAACAAAAAATATATATTTGACTAACAACTTATATATAAAAGGAAATTATAAAATATATTAGATAAAATAGTGCTAGCAGGCTATTATGAGTTGAACTGTGTCCCCTGAAAGGAGATGCTGAAGTCCTAAGCCCTGGTACCTGTAAATGTGACCTTACTTGGAAATACAGTCTTGACAGGTGTAATCAAGTTAAGATGAGGTCACCAGGTAACCCCAATCTAATCTGACTGGGGTCCAAATAAGAGACATACACAGAGATACATGGGGAGAATGCAATGTGAAAATGGAAGCAGAGATTAGAATGAGGTATGTAAAAGCCAAGGAATGCCAAGGACTACCAGCTGTTAACAGGTTAGGAGAAAGGCATAGAATGGTTAGGAGAAAGGCATAGAACAGATCCCCACTCAGAGTCCTCATAAGGAACCAAAACTGTCAGCACCCTTGATTTTAGATTCCCAGGCTCCAAACTGTAAGAGAATAAATTTTTCTTGTTTTAAGCCACCAAGTTTTTGGTACTTGGTACTTTGTTATGATATCCTTTAAAAACTAATACAGAGGAGAACCTTTGAGAATGTGTATCCTAACTTGTTCTCATTACCTGTTTTAAAAAATCTTAGTATAAACATTAACAAAAGGGTCTTTAGTTTCTATCATTCAACCAGTATGAATTCCTTCATGGCGAATGAGGTCAGAGCGACTACCAAAAGCTTTTCCACATTCCTTACAGTCATAGGGTTTCTCACCAGTGTGAATTCTCTGATGCCTAGTAAGGTTTGAGCCTTTATTAAAGGCCTTCCCACATTTATTACATTCATATGGTTTTTCATCTGTATGGATTCTCTGATGTTGAATAAGTTCTGAGCTCTGAATAAAGGCCTTTCTACATTCTTCGCATTCATAGAGCTTCTTACCAGAATGAATTCTGTGATGGTTAGTAAGTGTTGAGGCACTATTAAAGGCCTTCCCACACTGCTTACATTCATAAGGTTTCTCACCAGTATGCATTCTCCGATGCTCAGTAAGCCTAGAGTGTTGAGTAAAGGCTTTCCCACATTCTTTACATTCATAAGGCTTCTCACCAGTATGAATTCTCAGATGTAGAAAAAGTTGTGAACTTTTAGTAAAGGCTTTTCCACATACTTTACATTCATAGGGTTTCTCACCAGTGTGAATTCTCTGATGATCCTTAAGGTTTGAGCAATAATTAAAGGCTTTTCCACATTCCTTACATTCATAGGGTTTCTCACCGGTGTAAATCCTCTGATGTTGAGAAAAATACGAACTAAAAGCCTTGCCACATTCCTTACATTCATAGGGTTTTTTACCAGTGTGAATCCTGTGATGTCGAGTAACAAGTGAGCCATAATTAAAGGACTTCCCACACTCCTTATATTCATAGGGTTTTTTACCCGAATCAATTCTCTGATGTTGAATAAATTGTGAGTTCTGAGTAAATGTCTTTCCATATATCTTACATTCCCATTGTTTCTCTTCACTCATAGTTTTTTGAGGTGGAGTAAGAAATGTGGGCTGAATGAATGCAGTAATGTCTTCATGGGTAAGTATTACTTGACTGAAATGTCTCTGCTTTAGAGATAATATCTTGGTCTCACACATTGATTCCAGATCTGAAAGAAAATAAAAAGGCAAATAAATTGTCCTATTCTGGGCAAGTGAAAACTTCTAAAAAAGAAATGGGAGGATTAAACTGAAAAGAATATCTGGGAAATTAACACATTTAGTTTTCAAAGGTGGCTAGGCAATCTGTAAAATTGACAAGAAAAGCACAGACATTAGGAGAGGTAATAAAAGAAGCTGAGGATGTGGACTCAGGAAGTAAATGACCTCTATGATCCTTAAATGTTGTTCTGAACCAGAGTCACCTTAACCCTTGGTGAATACACACTGTTCAGCACCATCCTCCATATTATAGAGAGATTCTAATTTTTGTTTTTAATTTTTCTTTGCCTGCAGGTGCTGCCTGAGACCCAGCTTTGTGTCTCCTCATCATACAGCTTGTGGAGGTCCAACTGTAAGGCCATCATCATGGCCAGGCAGGGGTGTGGCTGGAGGAGATAGGCCAGCAGGATGCTGCCTCTGCTGAAGGGCAGAGATTATAATTACATATACATTTGTATAAATATATACTCACGTACACAGAGCATAATACTGTTATGTTTTGCAATTTGTAGATAACTGTCAGACCTACATAAAAGGGCTATTAAGAATAATAAATGTGTTGATAGGTTTAAATGGCAGGGGTGGGGTGGAGTTCAGTGACTGTGCAAGGGTATACTGGCAAATCGTTAGCCTCCAACAAATCTAGTATGCTGAACACAACTGGTGGAGAGAGTAGACAGATAAATCTCTTCTGTGCATACAGCATGATATGGGTTAGGGACTCACTGAAAATAATTTGCTCTGCAATTCTGTGATGTTGACCTCGGGAGAAAGAAATGAATCATCCAAGTCATGGCAGTGACTGAGAAGAAAGGTGGCTCAAGTTTGAGACAGAAGAGAGTTAAGACAGGATGAAACGTACTCTATGAGAAGAAAGGAACTCCATGTGAACATAAGAACAGTGAGCCCCAGTTCTATGCTTTAAGGCAATTAACCTCTGAGCCCTCCATGTCAACATATGAACAGTGAGCCCCAGTTCTATGCTTTAAGGCAATTAAGCTCTGAGCCCTCTTTTCCTTGTTTGTTAAAATGGGAATGACACTTAACTCATGATTGCTAAAAAAAACAAGGAATGAGCTAGACTATTACTCAACACTTAGGGTTTATTCAGCATCAGAGAATGCATACTAGTGAGAAACCTTAAGTATGTAAATAATCTAATATAAAGTAAGCATTCAGTATTGGTAGCTACTATTATGAAAGAATGTCATAGCAAAAACAGATAATGGGCAAATGAAATGGCTTGAAGATGTCAAAATAAAGCCAGCTAGACTATCTTAAGTCCTCCCTCCACACAATCATTGGCCAAACGTAGTCTGGGTGCATCCCTAGAAATCTCTTGAAGTTGTCCTCATTTAATTATTGTATTGAATCCTCTCTTTCCTAGACCACTATAGGCATCTCCTAATGGTCTCTGCAATTATGTTCCAGCACCCTCTAATCCATTCAGCACCTGCTGTGGTATTTGGTCTCTAAACTGAAAATCTAAATTCCTTGGTAATTACCAAGAAGACTCCAATAATGAGGCTCTTGTCTACCTCTCCAATCTTGTGTTATACACCACTTCCACTTGCTCAGAAAGCCCCAGTCCTGCAAGCACATCAAGTTCTGCCTGCCTCTGAGGGCCTTCCCACACGGATATCCCCTTTACCTGGCATTCCCCCATCCTATCACCATTGTTGGCCCTGCTAATTGCCGCTAATCGTTTGAGCCTCTGCTCAAACAGCGTATCTCTAGAAAACCATAACTGATCTTCTGTCTAAATTATGTTCTTCCTCTTATTAGGCATCAGATCTTTCTATTTCTTATTAATAGCACATTATTTATAGTATTATATAATCTGCACAGATCCAATGAAATCAAGAAATGTTTGATACTTTCACTAATATATACTCACCTCCTGGCAAACTACCTAAAGAATTACTGAGGCAATAAATGAATTTAGATTTATTGTTCTCAAGAATATATTTTTAGAGTGGGGTTTCAAGATGGATGACTAGAGGCACCCAGCATTTACCTCCTCCACAAAGAAGGACCAAAACAGAGAGTAGATAATCACACACCAAACTGAGCATCTATGACAGAACACTGGAATTCAGCAGAGAAGTAATAGGGAACCTCTGAGGCACAGAGTGGGAAGCAAAACAGCTGGCCTTACCAGGATCAGCTTGGATCCAACAGTGTAGGGGAAAGGTAAGGGAGACCATATTCCCACTGTGGACTACTGCAATCCTAGCCACAAAATAGCCCCTCAGCCCTCATGGGCCCTAAGACTAGTAAGGGGAGCTACCCAGTATCTACACATCACTGTTCTAGATAGGGAGTTCATGCTGGGTCCCTCCCACAAACCCAAGCAACTGCAGCACGGTGCCCTTTTGGGAGCCCAGCCCCCAACAGACTACATCCTTCCCTGGGACCCAACAGCCTCCATCTCTACATTCATGGAGCTCTGCTGGCTTCCCCCCATGTACATGTAGAGGGCTACAGCACTGCAGTGGTGGCTGGAACCATCAGTGTGGCAAGGTCCTCAGTACTCCAGTCCAGCACTCAGAGTCCTACACCCTGGGGAATGAGCGGTACAGCAGTCAGAGGCTGCTCTTAGGGCAGAGGAAGCTGAAATGTATGCTCCCCAGAGCCTGAGAGCCACCTGCCTGGGGCCACTGCCACTGACAGGAATACCACTGCTCCCAGGCAGCTGGGTCCCTATGAATCTGCAAGTGCTTTCAGGGGCCCTTAAGACTAACTAGTGCTGGTCAGCATCAAAGGGCCTAACATCAAGCCTACCTGGCCCACCAAAGCTGCTGCCTTAGCACAACATCTGAGGGTTTGGGAATGGACCCACCTTGCCGGCTGTTGCTAGTGCCCACATGCACCATCCCCACAGTAAGGAAAGGCAGAGCCAGTCTGTGACCAGGGCCTGAGCATGCTGTCTGGGGGCATGGGAATTGACCTACCACAGCTTGAATCCATGTGCACCACTGGGAGGGTGAGAAAACAGGGTTGCCATGCCTGATGCTGCCCCTGCCACTGCTGTATGCAATGTCCAGGGGTGTGGGGATGACTTCACTCCTCACATTGCCGCCAATGCCTGCACATATCTTCTGGGGGCCTAAGTATGGGCTCACTTAGCCTGCCAGTGCCCACCATCTATTGTTTGGGAGCCCAGGGATTGACTCAGCCCACCCACCATCACTAGCATCCATCCATGCACCCCTGCCAGCAACCTGAAGATCGGCTGTCCCAGCCTGCTGCCACCACCAATGCAAACACCAAAATGTACACACCACCTAGAGGAACAGGGACTGGCCCATCCAGACTGCTGTTGCCACTGCTGGTACCTGCATATGTTGCTTCAAAGCCCAAACAGTTGGTCAACTACTGCTACTATCATAATCAATGCCATACAGGCCAACGAGGAGCCCAAAGACCTGCCAACCTTTTTGGCCCACTGCTACTACTGCCAGCACCTGAGCAAGCAACGTGGAGGCCCAGAGATCAACCTGCATGGAGCAGCTACCACCAGTGCCTGATATACCACCGAGGCCCCATGAACCAGTATGCCCAGGCCATCACCAACACCACTGGGGCCTATGAACCAGCCCAGCTGGTGTACCTATCCCAGAAAAGTCTCATCACAGCTTCTACTAACAACCAAACCCTAAGCCACTGAGGAACTCATAGATACTGCTGACACTCATTACAGCCAGAGAAATCATATGGAGATTATACCACTGCACCCCCCTAGAACAAAGCCAAAGCAATCTACCCAACCACCACTATAAATACATCTACAGGAAAAATATTTTCCTTACAAAATCAAATCCATAAAATTGGAAAAAATGACCATAAAAAAATACACAGATATCAATGTTAAGATAAAAGAAACACGAAAAAGCATAGACATGACATTTCCAGAGTAACACAATAATGCTCCAGCAACAGATTCCAACAAACAAGAAATCTATCAAGTTCCTGAAAAAGAATTCAAAGTAATGATATTAAAGAAGCTCAGTGGGACACAACAGAATGTGGATAAATACCAAAAGAATCAGAAAAAACAATTCATGATCTGAATGAGAAATTCAGCAGATAGATATCATGAAAAAGAACCAAACCGAAGTCCTAAAACTGAAGAATTTCAATGAATGAAATAAAAAACACAACTGAGAACTTCAACAATAGACTAGATCAAGCAGAGGAAAGAATTTCTGAGCTTGAAGACAGGTGTTTTGAAAGAACCCAGGAAGACAAAAGTAAAAAATAATAAAGAATTTTTAAAACTGAAGAAAGCATAGGTGACATATGGGATATCATGAAGTAACCAAGTATGCAAATTTTGGGCGTTCTAGAAGGAGAAGAGATGAGAAAAGGCATAAAAACCTATTTAACAAAATAATAACTGAAAACTTTCCAAGTCTCATAAGCAATATAGACATCCTGATGCATGAGGCTCAATGATGCCCAAATAGATTCAATCCAAAAAGGTCTTCCAAGGGCCATTACAGTCAAACTATCAAAAGTCGAAGACAAAGAGAGAATTCTTAAAAAGGCAGAAGAAAGGCGTCAAGTCATGTAAGGGAACCCTCATCAGACTAGTAGCAGATACCCTGGCAGAATCTTTCCATGCCAGAAAAGAATTGAATGATATATTCAAAATGCTGAAAGAAAAAACACTGTTAGTCAAGAATAGTATACCTGGCAAAGCCATCCTTCAAAAATGAAGGAGAAACAGTTTTTCCTAGAGAGAAAATTTATCACAACTAAGGTAGCCCTATCAAAAATGGTAAAGGCTGTCCTACATCTGGAAGTGAAAGAAATATCTACCATCATTAAACAAATGAAAATAAGAAGCTCACTGGTAGAGCAGATATACAAAATGGAAAAAGAAAGGACTCAAGTATAACCGTTACATAAAGCCACCAAACTAAATGATCAGAGAAAAGAAAAAGGTTATATAAAACAACCATAAAAAATTAACAGAATAGGAATAAATCCTTACCTATTAATAATAACCTTGAATGTAAACAGTCAAATTCTCCACTTAAAAGATACAGTCTGGTTGAATGGATAAAATAAATATGACCCACCTGCATACTGGCTGTGAGAAACTTTATAAAATCACACACTGAAAGTGAAGGGATGAAAAAAAAAATACTGCACACAAACAGAAACCAAAAGCAAGTAAGAGTAACTATACTTAAATAAAACAGACATTAAGTAAAAAATCTGTAAAAGAGACAAAGAAGATCATTATATAATGATAAAGGGATCAATTCAGCAAGAATAAAGTTCTTAATATATAGGTACCCAACACTGCAGCACCCAGATATATAAACAAATATTATTAGATCTATAAACCGAGATAGGGCTGGTCACAGTGGCTCATGCCTGTAATCTCAATACTTTGGGAGGCTCAGGCAGGCAGATCATTTGAGGTCAGGAGTTCAAGACCAGCCTTGCTAACATGGCAAAACCCCATCTGTAATAAAAATACAAAAATTAGCCAGATGTGGTGGCACACACCTGTAATCCCAGCAACTCAGGAGGCTGAGGCAGGAGAATTGCTTGAACTGGGGAGGCGGAGGTTGTAGTGAGCCAATGGTGCACCACTGCACTCCAACCTGGGCAACAAACAGAGTAAGACTCTGTGTCAAAAAAAAAAAAAAAAAAAAAGGATAGACTCCTACTATAAAATAATAGTAGGGGACTTCAGCATCCCACTCTCCGTATTAGACAATTCATCTAGACAGAAAATCAACAACATTGGATTCAAACTGGACATTAGACCAAATGGACCTACCAGACACTAACTGAATATTTTATCCAATAGCTGCAGAATACACATTGTTCCCATCAGCAAATGGAACATCCTCCGGGAGTAGATCATATGTTAGGCCATAAGACAAGTCACAACTAATTTTTAAAAATTGAAATCATACCAAGTATCTTCTCAGACTACACTAGAATAAAACTAGAAATCAATAATAAAAACTTTGTAAATCACACAAATACGTGGAAATTAAACAACGTGCTTGCTCATGAATGCCCACTAGGTCAATTAAGAAATTAAAGATCATCAAAGACTATTATAAGCAACCATATGCTAACAAATCAGATAATCTAGAGGAAACAGAAAAATTCCTGGATACATAAACCCACCAAGATTGAACCATGGAGAAAGAGAGCAGAAGAACCTGAGCAGACCAATAATGAGTAATGAGGTTGAAGCAGTAATAAAATGTCTCCCAACAAAGAAAAGCCCAAGACTAAATGGCTTTACTTTTGAATCCTACCAAAATTTCAAAGAACTAACCTCAATTTTTCTCAAACTATTCCAAAAAATAGAAGAGGAGTGAATTCTTCCTAACCCATTCTACAAGGCCAGCATTACCCTGACACCAAAACCAGAGAGGCACACAACAACAATAACAAAAAACTACAGGTCAATGCCCCTCATGAAAATAGACACAAAACCCCTTAATGAAACACTAGCAAATGAAACCCAATAATACAACCAAAAGATAATATATCACAATTAAGTCAGAATTTTCCTTAAAGTGCAAGGATGGTTCAACATAAGCAAATCAATAAACAGGATGCATCATATCAACAGGATGAGGGACAAAAACTATATGATCAGCTCAATAGATGCAGAGAAAGCATCTGATAAAGTTCAACATCTCTTCATTATAAAAACCTTTCAAAAATTAGGAATTAAAAAACATACCTTAACAGTAATAAAGGCCATATATGACAAATCTACAGCTAACACCTTACTGAATGGGAAAAAGCTGAAAGCCTTTATTCTAAGAACTGGAAGAAGACAAAGAAGCTCACATTCACCACTATTATTCAATAGAGTACTGGAAGTTGTAACCAGAGCTAACAGGCAAGAGAAAGAAATGTAAGGCATCTGGATTGGATAACAGAAAGTCAAACTGTCCCTTTACAGATGACATGATCTTACATATATATAAAAACCTAAAGATGCAACCAAAAATTCTTGGAACTGATCAATGAAATCAGTACAGTTGCAAGATACAAAATCAATATACAAATATAAGTAGTAGGCTGGGCACAGTGGCTCACACCTATAATCCCAGCACTTTGGGAGGCCGAGGTGGGTGAATCACTTGAGGTCACGAGTTTGAGAGCAGCCCGGCCAATATGCTGAAACCTTGTCTCAACTAAAACTACAAAAATTGGCCGGGTGTGGTGGCACGCTCCTGTGGTCCCACATACTCAGGAGGCTGAGACAAAAGAACTGCTTGAACCCAAGAAACAGAGGTTGCAATGAGCCAAGACAGAATGAAACTCTGTCTCAAAAAAAAAAGTATTTCTGTATATCCACAATGAATTTGCTGAAAATTAAATCAAGAAAACAATCCCATTTATTAATATAATATTTAAAAAACAACCTAGAAGGAAATTTAACTATGAAGTGAAAGACCAAAAACTGCAAAACATAGTCTAAAGAAATTGAAGACAACATAAACAAATAAAAAGAGATCTGCATGCTCACGCAGTGGATGAACTATTGTTAAAATGAACACACGTTCCAAAGCAATCTACAGATTCAATGTAATCTATAGATTCAATACCATCTCTACTGAAATACCAGTCAGTTTTTACTTAAACAGGAAAAAAATCCTAAAATTTGTAGGGAACCATAAAAGATCCCAAATAGAGAGAGATCCAAGATGGCCGACTAACAACAGCTCAGGAATGTAGCTCCCAGTGAAAGCGCAGAGAACGAGTGGACGCCGCACTTTCCGACGAGTTTTTGTTGCCCACAGACCAGGAGATTCCCAGCGGAGAAGCCACGCGGGTCGCCGGCGCGATTCTTTTGGCCGGCGCGGCTGTTTTGCCGGCACCCAGCGCGGCGCTTCCCGGTGCGGAGTATACGGGACGGACGGGCTCGGCTGGTCCCATCCCCACAAGGAAAACATCAATTGGAAGCGCTGAGGACGGAGAGTTTCACAGCGGGCGCAGCGAACCCGGGAAGAGGGGAACCGGCGTCCGCCAAAGGAAAACTAAGAAA
>PVKP010015830.1:0-49526 GCA_004027715.1 Plecturocebus donacophilus | reverse complement strand
TTCTCACCTCAGCTTCCCAGGTAGCTGAGATTTCAGGCAACCACCACCATGCCCAGCTAGTTTTTTTTGCGTTTTTATTAGAGCTGGGTTTTCTCCATGTTGGCTAGGCTGGTCTCGAACTCCTGACCTCAGGTGATCCGCCTGCCTCAGCCTCCCCAAGTGCTGGGATTAAAGGCATGAACCACTGCACCCAGGCTCGAGATTCTTATTTCCTCTACTAGGGCTCCTAAATTTACTACAGTGGCATAGAATTCCAAAAAGCCAGGATCCTTTGGTCCTTTGGCTGCCTGAGCTACCTTCCCAGGGCTGTCTACTTTCATGAGGAGGAGGAAGAACTCTCATGGAGGACAGAACGGCCCCCAGAGCCACAGCTGTGGGCTGCGTTCCCACTAAAGCAGGCGGACTTCCCACCGGGCCGTCTCATTCTCCTCTCATCTGTTGTGTATTGTAAGAGTCCAAGTAGAAGGATAACTGATATTGACAAATATTTTGAGGTAAATGAAGGGCAAATTACCTCAATTTATTGAGGGCTAATGTTCTTATTCTACATCTCTAGGATATCTGCTTCAGTATTCTGAAAAATTATTTGGTTTTCTTGAAATTATTTCAATGTCTTTTCATTCTGTTTTGAAAGAAATAAGACTCTCAACATCTGATGCATGCAGGCAAAGGTGTCCTAAATGAATAAAGTTGGGAAGGATCTTTGTCTTATCACATCATCTCTGACATTCCAAATTCTTTGGCTTATTCTCCCTGTTCTCTACAAATTGGCTCGTCATATTAACACTTTTAAAAACTGCCTTCCTGAGATACTTTTCCTGTTCAATTCCTTGGAACGAAGATTTACCTCTTAGTTATTTTCTTGGTGAAGAATTAATTCCCAAACTTGATTTGGGAACGTTGAAATCGACCAAGGTCTCTTGAGTTACTCCATATTCCATTCCCAGGGAAGTTTCTCCTCTCCTGAATTCCACAGCCAAACTTTAAAGGCTTCTCAGACAGCATCAGGCTACATGAAATGGAGAGGGGGGTGTTTAGCCCAGAGCTGCTGACCCAACTTTGGGCCATAATTCATAGCATGAAAAGGCAGTGGGCTCGACAGCAAGGACAATGTAAAATTGCCCTCTCTAACAGGATGATGACTTTGCCTCTGTTGTGATGTTCAGGTTGCTGGCTTCACAAACGGAGGGAAGGGAAAACGAGTGTTTTGGGCAAAGAAAAGCAGAACTTGGGCCAGGCGCAGTGGCTCATGCCTGTAATCCCAGCACTTTGGGAAGCCGAGGCGGGTGGATCATGAGGGGTCAGGCATTCACGACCAGCCTGGCCAACATAGTGAAACCCCATCTGTACTGAAAATACAAAAAGTTAGCCGGGAGTGGTGGCAGGCACTATAATCCCAGCTACTCGGGAGGCTAAGGGAGGAGAATCGCTCAAACCTGGGAGGCGGAGGTTGCAGTGAGCTGAGATGGCAGCACTGCACCCCAGCCAGGGCTATAGTGCAAGACTCCGTCTCAAAAAAAAAAAAGTACAATTTAAAACACTGGGAAAAATACACCTGAGACACACTTTTCCACAGGCTTGCATATACAGTTGCAGAAGTTTTTTCATTAAGCAAACCTGATGATTTTACTCTCTTATTTAAGGTTTTTACCAGGTTGCTGTTCTTTGTAAAAGAAAGTCCAAACACTTTTGTGTGGCCCATACCAGGCACTTCAAAGTTTGGCTTGGCCAGTCTAATCCCCAATATTTAATTAAATGTACAAATGTTGTTTCTCTACTCAACTGGAAGTGGGCAGCCCTAGTTACAAGAGCAAGGCAGCATTCCCTGCCCTTAGAGCACGGTCTCCAGGGGCGACAAATGCATCTCACTGAGCCTCTCCCAGTTATCCCACACTTCACTGGGCATTTTTTTTTTTTCAAAACCACTCACAATTCCTCACTTCATAGCTAAGCCTTGATCGGTCCTTTCTTTTCACATTTGAACATGCAATTTCATTTAAGAAAATTTTATGTATAATTTAAATAAATAGAAATGTATATATTTATAATTGTACACACATGTATCCTTCATGGCCCTGTCTTCTGCCAAATATATGTCTCTGTGCTCTCCACATTCACAGACATTAGTGTGTGCTGCAACAGTCTGTTTTGTCTGGTTTCATATCTGTTGCCCTTGCAGACACTGCTCTAAGGGCACGGAATACTCTCTCATCCTTGTAACAAGGCCTGCCCATTTCCAGTTGAGTAGAGGAACAACATTTGTACCTTTAATTAAATATTAGAGGATTAGACTGCCATTATGCTTCAGGACTAAACCACAAGTTAAAAAATGATTTACTTTGTACACACACACATGCACACACACACACACACACACACACACACACCTCAATTCTGTATTATCAAGGTTGCAGTTGCAGAGGGCAAGACAAAATTCAGCAAGAAATTCCAAGTGCCTTCTACACAAAATATGCATAAGAAATACACATTGTAGTTGATATCGCCAAAGGAAATATGAAGTTATTAGGCAAAAAGCACAGGATGACATCATCAGGCCAAAACATGTGCTCCAGATGGTAGGAATGACGCAGAAAAGACAGAGCACAGAGGAAGAATGAGACGTCAGGGAAGGCTCTGAGGAGGTGAGACCATGCCAAGGGTGAGGGGATGCATGGAGGATGATCCTGGGGTCAGAATCGAAGGACTTCACTAGCCAATCATCAGCTTGGAGAGGAAGATGAGAGGGACACCTTTAAGGAAAGGGCATCCAATACCAGATGGAAATCTTGTCAGCCAACATTGGCCTTATGACCTTTGACCTTCAACCTTTCTTGTTCTCCCACTGTCATACTTTTTAAAATGCCCAATTATGAAGTTTAGGAGAATGCCTGGTGAGAAATCACATTTTAGATTAAAACCCGAAAGCATTCATAGTAGAAATTACTTAACACTGGTTATGATATTTTTATGAGAATAGGCCCTGAATTCTCTAAATTTGTCTACTTGACTCTTACTTTTTTTTTAACTTTTATTTTAAGTTCAGGGATACAAGTGTAAGTTCTTTACATAGTAAACTTGTGTCATGGGGGTCTGTTGTACAGATTATTTCCTCATCCCCAGGTATTAAGCCGAGTTCCTATTAGTTTTCCGGATTTTCCCAATCTTCTCCCTTCTCCCACCGCCCACCCTCCAATAAACCCCAGTGTGTGCTGTTTCCCTCTATGTGTCCATGTGTCCTCATCATGTAGCCCTCACGTATATAAGTGAGAACATGTAGTATTTGGTATTTTGTTCCCGTGTTCACTTGCTAAGGATAATGGCCTCCAGCTTCAACCCTGACTCTTCCTATCATGTCATTTTAATAAATCTGTTGTTTAATTTACTTTCTCTTCATATTGAAAAAGAAGAATTGAGGTTGAGGTTGCAGGGTAGGGTGAGGAACTTGCATAGGAAAAAAAGAGAGCATCTTTATTTTCTCTAATTTTTGAAATTTTCATTGATGAGGAGGGCAGGCAACAAATCATAGTAGTATTAGCAATACTGTGACTTTGTCACCAGTAGAAGTCACAAGGAGCCTATCCTATTAGGGTTGTTGAAGCTATCTGAAAATATCACCAATGTCCATCACCACTTTGAGATTATACTTGTCATTAGAGTCCCCTCACAGATATTCTTATCGAATGCATTAATGAAGAAGTGTACATACAAGTACATAACAATTTTAAAATACTTTCTTAACCGTTTCAACATAATTGATTTCCTTTGTATTCTAGTGTATTTTATTTTATACTTTTAAGGTATGGTTCTGAGAAGGGCTCCACCCTCCTCTGCAGCCTCAGATGCAGGGAGAGCCCCCAACTAATGTCTGTTACATGAGAATAATACTGGTACTTCTCTCATAAGGTGTGGTTGCAATGATTATATATGCTAACTCATATCAAATTCTTTGAATAGTAGCTTGAGACATAGCTCCTAATGACCCTTACTTCTTATTTTCATTATCACCACAAGGGAAGGCAGAGTCCTGAAGCATCAAATGCTGCCCTTTGAAAGTCACGCAAATTCACTAGACCCCTCCATCATCCTCAGAAAGAAAACCTGAAAGGGCGCTGTGACATGATTCCAGGCAGCCGATATCTGAAAATACATAAATGATTACCAAGAGATAGTTTGCCACCCATCTGTTAAAAAGAAATCAGCGTCTTAATCAATTGCTTCAAAACAAACCTTTTTGATTCTCCCTACTAGTGACAAAACTTGTCACACAAAGCAAGGTAATAAAAAAAATGTATAGTGCAATCATGAAAAGTGAGCATACTTTTTTTATTCATCCTATTGTTTCTATCAAATCAAGTTCTGTTTTTTTCCACCCATCTTTTGTTATCATAGTTGAGAAATTTAGCATTTCGCCTAAAATATTTTGCATGATGAATTATTAAAAATCTGTAACCGCTGGACAACCTTACTGTGGTATAGGGTGTTTTGTTTAGTTTTGTTTTGTTACGTTCCTTAAAAAAATTACCTCTTGTTTTGCTGTGAGGGGAGACAGCTAATGAAAAATGGCCCAGAATTATTGTGAAACAATTGTCTGTAGTGTAATCAAGTCTGTTCTGCCCTCCAACTACTCCAGGATATAATGATACATGTATCATTAAGCAGCTGCTATGGATGCCTGAGGAAACTGGTAGAAATTTGTACCTATTGTTTTCCTTTCTCCAGCCTCGTTTCCCAAGCATCACCCATGTTCTCTCATTTCCCTCATGCTTTTTGGAATATGGCTGCAAAAATTTTGTGAAATACAATCATGTATCTTCACACTTACATAAACTTGTGCTCACACACACATATACACATATACACACACATTTCCTTTTCATAAAGCAACCATACAATAAAACATTGCATTCTTCTGGGAACTTTTTGTAATTATGCAATGCATAAAGTAAGCTTTTTAGGATGGTGATTTTTAACACAGAAAGCAGGGTTCAAGGGAGAGTGTGTGACTAATGTTTAATTAGAACAAGCTTCCAAAATAAAGCAATTGTTTGTTTAATGGCTGCTAAATTTCATGTAGCACAAGGGCTCCAGCTTGATCTCTCTCTTCTCCCTGTCTTTCTCTTTCTGTGCATGCATGTGTGTTTCTGGTCATCAGGCAATTCTAAATGGGGTTCAAAGCTGCATTCTTAGTATCATAGTCCTCCAAACTACAGGCAGAGTAAAACAGATTTGCCCAACAGCCACTCTCATGATAATGATAAGATGATATCACAGTATTTACAAATGGTCGCACTTATCTTTCATTTTCTGTCACGATTTCCATCATTTCAATGTTGCAGAAAGAAAAAACGTAGGAAAGAGAGGGTTGTAAGGCAGTTTTATTTGTAGGAAAGTCTCCTTTCATAGGATATAAGTTTTAACTTATATATCAAGAGGTTTTCAGTTGAATGTTTTCTATTTGCCTATATTTCCAATGTCATGACATGGCCACAATCAATCCAGCACGCTCTCTATAACTAACATATGGCTAAGATAGGTTTATCAATTGCATCATGCAATTAATACAAGCATATGAATAGATAAGCAACTAAAAGCTGTAATTTTAGTTTAGTGAAATAACAAAATTAACATGGTGTAAATAAGAACATCAACATGGTCCTGCCAATAGAGAGAGAGCGTTCAATGTCATATTTGTGTGTAAATGTATTTTGGGACAATTAGAATTATCCTAGGGTGGATTTAACTTGTGCATTTTATATTTGTGTTCTATATCTGCAACAAAAATACCCCTATGATGTGTATTCAAGTGCCTTTTCATTGCTATAAATGTATGCCCAAACTAACATGATTTGCCTTTCAGCCATATAAAAACAGTGATCCATTTAAACGATAATTTAGAACTGAACAGTAATACACACTTGAGACAATATGGGAAATAGGACAATCTTTTAAATGATTTTTTATGCTGTCCAACAATTTTCAAACCTGTATATGGACAAATGGAAATCTTCCCAAAATGTAATTTAATTTTGAAGTAAAATTCAATGTAGAGAGTGGAGCAGAGGCAGATGTTTTCAGCTACAACCTGCTGGACTACAGTTACTGTCCTCATGCAGGATCCCACTAAAGAGAGCGTATTATGTGTTCACATATTCAGGATCAGAAATTACCCCAAGAAATCCTAGTTCATTATTATTTTTAAATAAGTTTCACTAATAAGAAACTATGGGGCTATTAATCCAACTAAATAAAGTAAATATTTATACTTGGAACACAGATGAGTCAGAAAATTGGCTTTAATACTTTTAGAAATTGGAATGCTATAATGAAAGCTACTCCAAGTTGCAACGCTTAGACTAGAAAACTAAGGGAGAATAGGGGTCAGGATGGAAAATAGTGTCGGAAGTATCTCTATTCCAGTATGTTCACTGGTCATGGTCCAAGGAAGATGTTCATTCTTCAGAGGAGATTCATTGTGCACCATTCCATCATCTCTGTTTATTTAAGAGATCAGCCAAGACTTCAGCACAGAACAACCATACTTTCTGTTCAGAGAGGAGAGCCATGCATCACTGCTGATGACACCAGACCTCTGGAGCAGCAGTGCCACACTGTTCTGAGTGGCAAGGCCCTTGAGCTGCTACTTCTCCTGTGGCATAAGAACGGTTCTTCCTATCTGTACCTTCTCTGACTCACATTCTGGGAAGCACTAAATACCCTCCAAGGGCACAGAGGAGAAGGAATGCCAGGGCACCCTCACTCATTCTCAAAGTAGTCTCATTTCCTCCTATTTCAAAGCATGTTATCTCCTTATTAGAACTCATGATCACTTGCTTTGAAATTTACATTGATAGCTAGGCATCTAGGAAACATAATTGTGTTATAAAATAACAAGGCTTAAAAACACTATCATAAAACAAAACGTAACTGCATGTAGAGCACAGTACAGTAGCTAGAGTCCCTATATCTCAATGTTTTTTGGAAGTGAAGTCTTACAATAAGACTCTTAGATAGTCAAAGTTAAAACTTCAGGAAAATTACATAACTTAGCTGGACTTTGAGCCAAAGGGATGAGCTTCAAGTTTCATGCTTCATGTGAATAGGCATTTTTGAGACTCATATTCCAAATCTGTTGCAAAACTTTATTTAGCTGAACAGCCAAGGGGATTAATATATATTAATAAACTTGAGGTTTTACTGATGCAGCAAAGCATTGGTAATTATTAATCAATGAGGAATGATAAATCTCCCAATATCCTCCTTATGTTCTTTCATTGGGACCATCTCATGGGAAAGAATACACGTTCTAGAATAGAAATCAACCAGAAACTGCATCAAATTAATATTTTAATATTGAAACTGACTTCAAGATTTTTCTAAAACAATGGATTTCAACTGAAATGGAAAAAACACCCAAGTGTACTATTTCAAGTATACACCTTTATTTTCCAAAAATTATTTAATGGTAGTAGAACTGGAATGATGTCCTGAACCAAAACTCATCTAGTCTCCTCTCTCATTATGTCAAAATCTAGATTCCAAACTCTAAAAGTAAAATAATTAAGAGCAGGCTTTAATAGGCTTTCTCTCTTCCTAAAACCTACTGAAAGACAATGGAATACTGTGTCAAATTAGTTGGCATGCCATTCAGATGTTAGTAGAAAGATCTTAATGCTAAAATACATCAACATTCAATCTTTTGTGGTTTGTGGGAATGGAAAAACAAACACCAAATAAGTCCCGGTATTTGAACCACAGCAGAATAGGACATTTATAAAATTCTCCCAAGGAAGCAATTTGGCAAAGACCAAAGAGAGCAAAGAAGCTAGTCTGGGAACCAGGGTTTGTTTGTGGCAAAGAGTGCCATCAGGAAGGCCTTGTGCTAATCAAAGAATTCATTGCACGTGGTCCCAGATGAAAAGCTGTATTTGTAGACAAATGGTACATTTCAAAGAAATTACATCTACTATAGCTATGCAAGAGTTTCAATCTAACTCACCTAAGAAATCATGAATTTTAGTACTTTTTCACACAATCAATAAAAATTGTAGGAAGTGGAACTTGGGACTGCATATTAATCTTGCATCCAGCTCCTTGCTAGCTTTCAACAGCAACTATTCATCTTGTTGAGCCTATAGAAGTGATTTGTTTCATCTGTACACTCCATGCACAGCTAAATATAAAATCAACTTCTATTTAACAAAGTGGACTAACAGCATGAGGCCTAACAGGGTAGCCTGCAACCTTGGTGTAACATTGCAAATGCCTGCAACATGTCAGCACTGAAGCCAAGCCATTAGAATGTTGCTTAATAATGAAGCCTTATTGATAGGTTGACTAATAGGAATTTTCCATCATAAGTTGCTGACAGACCTGGCTCTGATTTTGTTTCCAAGTGCTTCAACAAATATTCCTCCACGCCTTGAAGTTCTTCAATTACTTAATCCACTTATTGGAGACCAAGTTAAAATTATTCATTAAGCAAATGACTCATTCTCATTCAGCTAAATGAGGAGTGCAAATGGACTTCACCTTTAAAAAATGTGAATTCTGCCTTGGTACATGTTTTACAAGTCTTCATCTATTTGACTGTTACTACATCTAATAAATGGGGCCTAGACCCTTGGCAAGTGTGAAAACAGATTGGAATGCTGGATGCCCCCTATCAAAGTCTATTTAAAGTCCATGGTAAGGAAGAATAGATCACAATGATTGTTATTTTGCAAAAATTCATCTGAGCTTTCTAAACTCTGTTTCACATTCCCCCCTAATTTCAGCATAGTCACCCACTGTCACAGGTATGTCCAACTACATGTGTGTGATGCATGTTCATGCGTGCCCATGTGTACACACACACACACACACACACACACACATACCATCCAGCTTTGATTCTTGGCCATTTTTCTTACCAAAATGGTCATTGCCAACTAGCATCCTAAAGATGTGGGTTTTTGTGCCCGACTAGATTGATTTCAGAGTGACAGCTTTAAGTAAGTGTGAGGGTATTAGTAGCAGTTAACTACAGCTTTGTAACAAACCATTCTAAAACTTGGTGGCTTACAACAACCATTGTTTACTTTTTTCTCACCATTCTTTGGGTTCACTGGGCAGTCCCTTTACTGATTCTGCTCATGCTCCCTCATGTGGCTACATATAGTAGCTTGAGGGTGGCAGGTTTAAGACGCCTCGATCACATGACTGGCCTTGGGGCCAGCCTTCGGCTGCGACATTTTGGTTTGGTTTCTGTCCATACAGTGCCTTTCCTCTGATAGAATGGACTGGCTTCCTTGCATGGTGGCATACAGAGTGGCATCCTAAGAGGCTAAAGAGGTGAAAGACACAGGCTTCCTAAGTTCATTCCTAAGTCTCAGGTCTGGACATGGAAGTTGTACCACGTCACTTCTGTCTTTCTTTTTTTTTTTTTTTTTTTTTGAGACAGAGTTTTGCACCTGTCGCCCAGACTGGAGTTCAATGGCGTGATCTCGGCTCACTGCTATATCCATCCTCCATGTTCAAGCAATTCTCCTGCCTCAGCCTCCCAAGCAGCAGGGATTACAGGTGTCCATGACCACGCCCAGCTGATTTTTGTATTTTTAGTACAGACAGGGTTTCACCATGTGGCCAGGCTGGTCTCAAACTGCTGACCTCAAGTGATCCACCTGCCTCGACCTCCCAAAGCTCTGGAATTATAGAAGTGAACCACCGTGCCCACTTCTGTCATATTCTATCTGCCAAAGCCATCAGAAAGCCAGCCAGATTCAAGAGGTGGGACAGTAACCTCGCCATGGGATGAAGCAGCAAAGACATACCACAAAGGGAGTGGATTCTAGGATGGAAGAAATCTGTGGTCATATTTTTCAATTGACAGCAATATCAAAGTTGAAGGAATGTGTTCTTGAGCAAGATGCATTGCTCAGCCATTTCCCCTTGTCGGTGGTGTAAAGAAGTGGAAAATGCCATTGTCTCTTCACATCTTTTGTTATGATGTGGCTCCCGTGTATTTATTAGAGATTGGCTATTTAAAGTTCTTCCTACTGGGGAGAGCTCTCGTGTGGCCTCAAGAGGAATTTGAGTACCATTATAGCCTTGCATGCCTGTCTTTAATTAAGGGTAGGAACTGAACACTTAGCACAGGCCCTGTGACCTAGAAGCTGTTTAATATAGATTTTGGGAATAAGTAAATACAGAAAAGATGGGCTCACCATAGGGAAAACTTACGGACCCCTTCTTTCCCTGATAGTTAATTTTTCAAAGACAGGACTTATGTTTATCAGAATCAGATTCATAAATATGTATTGAGTAACCATTTTGTGTCCAGTAGGGCTCTACGGATTTTGATGTTATCTCATTTTTATCCAAAAGGCCAACCTGACCACGAACATTAATAGAGACAGCTAAGAGGAAGAAAAGTCTAAGGAATTATTTCTCTGGCCCTGAATATATTAGAATCTCTCCAGTCTGCTCATTTTGTATTCAGAGTTGCCATCGAACCACCACTCCCAACATGCAATTCAATTCCAGGGCTATTTTTGTGATTGCATTTTATTGCTTCTTATATTAATATATGAAGATACTAAATTTATCCGCACTACATTAGCATTCTGTGAAATATTTTTCTTTCATCTTGCCTTTTCATTTAAAAAATTAAGTATTTGTCTGCAAAGAACATTGTATTATTTAATTTGTATGAATCTTTGAAGGCTGTCTTTCCAATGAGAAAATGTAAATATTCCACATTAAGAATTTAGGAATAGTCAGATGCGGTGGCTTGGGCCTGCAATCCCAGCACCCTTGGAGGCCAAGGTGGGAAGATCACTTGAGTTCAGGAGATTGAGGCTAGCCTGGGAAACATAAGGAGAACCATATCCCTACAATAAATTTTATAACTATATTATCTGGGAATGGTGGTGTGTGCCTGTGGTCCCAGCTCCTCAGGAGGCTTAGGAGAGAGGATCGTTTGAGCCCAGGAGGGAAGCAGTATTGAGCCAGGCTGCAGTGAGCCGTGATGACGCCACCGCACTCCACTCTGGGCGACAGAGTGAGACCCTGTCTGAAAAATTTTAAAAAAAGAAAGAAAGAAAAAGAAAATAAATTAGGAGAATTGCCACTCTTAACTCAGTGGAATGTCAAATTAAAGACCAATATTTTATGTATACACTAAAATAAAATAAATCTATGTATTACAGTGGGTGAAGAGGGAGTAGGATACAGAGATAAACCTTTCTTGAAAGAAATTCTCCTTTGGAAACCATTGAGAGACACAGAAAGAGAACTTTTTAATACTATAATTTTGATTACATCAGTTACTTCAGATTGACTGTCTCAGGGAACTAGAAGACAGAAGCATCAAATATTTCCATTTTGGGAAAGCACTATTCTGCTTTTATTTGTGACTATCAAGAAAGTCATTGGTTGTTTACACATGAAAAGAGCACTGCCAAAAGATCTTGAAATAAAATGATGATTAATATGTGCTCAATTCACTTAAAAAAAACTGAAGTTTACATTACAATTTCCCAAGTATTAGTTATTTACATTTTTAAGAACTTTTCTTAAGAACTGGAAAGTAAAAAAATTAAAAAAAAACACATAGGTGATTAAAATCAATGCCTTACATGATCCCTAAAAGTGATCTGATGACCAGCATAGTTTATAAAACTCTTTCCAGGGAATATGGTCTTCTATAGCAGTTGACTCCATGCTGGAGTAACTGATGGTTCTTGGTTTCTAGAGAAACCAAAACAAATGCAGGTTGTCTAATCAAACTGATACGTATTTCGAGCCCACAAGGTACAGGTCTTAAGTAACAGTGTGAAGATCTCACATAAAGAAGCAGCTGTGGTTGCCTTACAACCTCTTTGTTTGATGGGGAGTGAAAAAGCCACACACATCTACAGTGATACCAGAAAATAAAATATTTTAGGAAAGCATTGTACAGATAAAATAGTTTACTTTTGGCCAGGTGCAGTGGCTCACACCTGTAATCCCAGCCCTTTGGGAGACTGAGGCAGGTGGATCACCAGAGGTTGGGAGTTTGAGACCAGCCTGACCAACATGGAGAAACCCTGTCCCTACTAAAAATACAAAATTAGCCAGGTGTGGTGGCGCACACCTGTAATCCCAGCTACTGGGGAGGCTGAGGCAGGAGAATCGCTTGAACCCAGGAAGCGGAGGTTGTGGTGAGCCAAGAGCATGCCAGTGCACTCCAGCCCGGGCAACAAAAGTGAAACTCCATCTCAAAAAAAAAAATTACTTTTAATTGCATATTCCATAGGTTTTCCTTCTGTTATTTAATATTTTATTATCTAGTGACTAGTCACTGTATTATAGTGATGTCAGTGGTAAGTTGAATGCAGTTTAAGGAAGTTGGTGTTTGTCCTTATCACTTTAGGTTGTGTCTTATCTATGATGTTTTAATGAAGAATTTTATAAAATTTTAGAATGAGAAGAAGAATGCCCTGATTTTATTAGATAGAAAATGCATTAGTATAGTAATAACTTAATTAAATACCATGGCCATCAGCTCAAGCAATAGTGTCCAAACTTACCTGTGTTCCAAATCACCTGGAGGCCTCGTTAACAGAGCTCCTGGGTCCCACTCCTAAAGGTTCTGTATTTGATAAGCCTGGAATGATGCAGGACTTTGCATTTCTAACAAACGGGTGATACAAATGCTACTGGTCCCAGGACCAATCTTTGAGAACCAGTAGACTAGTCTTCCTTGTAAGCCAAAGGTTTCTACTGGCTTTCCATTAGAATCACATGGGGAACTTTGATAACAACTGGACCCCAAGCCAGAAATAAGTCCGTTAGTCTGTCTATCTGCTGTTGGATCTGGAAATTGGGTTTTTTTAATATAATTTCTCCAGATGGTTGTAAAGTGCATCCAGGAATGAGAGCCACTGATATAATTCATGAATGGGTTTTAAGAAGTCATTTAGAGCTCAACATTCACTGTTTGTTCCAATGCTGCCCTTCATCTCAGCTCCCATGTGCCTTTCCACCTCTCCTTCCTCCAACTCCCAGACTTCTCTGTTCCTCTTACTGATTTCCCTACTCTTATTGTCCTGTTTAGTCACTCCTGCATCCTTGGCTTTCCTGCTCCTGTGTCCCTGGGGCCAGTGCTGGGAACCAGCCTTGAGAAGGAAGGCATATTGGACCAGAAGTCAAAGAACCCATGCACTAGCCTCCACTTTGCTATGAAATAGCTTAATGAATTTAGAAACACTTCTGGGTATCAGATTTTCAACTTTATAGGAGGGTGTGTGGGGTTTACTTTTAAGTTATAATATTGTTTTCTAAGATTCCCATCCGGCTGTAAACTTTAAAGACTCAAACTGAGAATCTAGTCAAGTAACTTGAGCACTGTGTTCAGTGGGATTGCTGGGCCAGGACCTTAGTGACCAGAGGCATTCTCCTCTGCCCTCTTCCCTGTGCCATGGAGCTAGAGTCCTGGCATGTCTGGCACTATTTTTCTCCTGACTTTGGCTTAGAAATCTAACTTTGGCTTCTTGTCCTCATTTTTAATTAGCTTCGTCTGTAATCAAGACACTCATTTGTGTGTGTGTGTGTGTGTGTGTGTGTGTGTGTGTGTGTGTGTTTGTGCATGCATCCTATCTGATGACTTAACCAGTATCCAGACTTTTATCTATTTTTGAGCATTTGGTCATGACATTTTTGGCTCTCCACTAAACTAGATTTTTATTCGTTTGACTGTTTTAAATCAGAATAACTGTAGAAGTAGGCAATGAATTTCCTTGTAATTATTGGCGAAATCTGGGATAGAAAACCTGCTATGTCTTATTATTTCTTTTCCTATGTCACAATTTTCTCATCTGGAAACTGGGGAAAATGGCCCCCATAAGATAGGATTATTGTGAATAAAAAGATTGCTCTGGCTGCCAAGTGAACAGGGCTCAAAAAAGAGAAAAAAACAGAGCAATAGTCCAGACAAGAGATAAGAGAAGCATATGGCAAATAAATTTGGCAACTCAAGGAAGATCAAAGCTTCAGAAGGCTAGAGAGATGCATAGAGGGGACACAGTAACAGTCCAGGAATGCAGCAACTCTGGAAAATACTAACGAGTTTTTAGAAATTCCCCTCAGGTAGAACAAACAGAAAGGCAAGAAGATGGACTGTCCATGGCAGGGAAGCTTCATAGAGCCCATACTCTAAGAACCAGATTTCCAAGCACATTAAAAACAAGTTGTAATAGCTAATATTTTATAGCACTTAAGAATTTATGTACATACCACCTACTTGAATCATCACCACAGCTCTATGAAGTAAATATAATCGTTATCATTTTTGTTTACAGATAAAAAGAACTGATTTGCCCAAGAAAATAAAAGAAATAGCCTCATCATCCTAAGACATCTATTGCCCTATTTTTCTAGCTAGATTGCTTGAGGATTGGAAACATTTCTTATTCTTACCAGTAGATTGATTATATTACAGTAATTTTGCTATCCATAGTTGTTGAGGATAAACCTGAGAATAGTGGGGATAAACCTTAATGGTTTGATGATGAGATTAAATTACAGTAACTGCTCTCCACCCTGTAACCCAATGGTTCTACAAGTGTGATCCCCGGACCAGTGGCAGCATCAGTATCATCTGGTGTATTAGCTCCCAGGGCTGCCATAATAAAATACCATAAACTGAGTGCCTTAAATAACAGAAATTTATGTCTCCCTCTTATAAAGGCTAAAATGTCTAAGATCAAGGTGTCAGCAGGCCTCCTGAGGCCTCCGCTCTCCTTGGCTTGCAGATGGGCATCTTCTCCCTGTGTCCTCATGTCCTCTTCTTGTGAGGATGCAGTGGTATTGGATTAAAGTCTACCGTCATGAACTCATTTAACTTTAATTACCTCTTCAAAGGTCTTATCTCCAAATATAGTGGGTTATGGCTTCAACATATAAATTGGAGTAGGAGGGTAGAAATTCAGTCCATGATACCTGGGAATGTGTTAGAAATGGCAATTCTCAGGTCCTACTCCAGACCTACCTAGTTGGAAACTCTGGGGGTTGGTGCAGCAATCTGTGTTTTTACTGGTTCTCCAGGGGGTTCTGATATAGGCTCAAGTTTGTTAATCACTGATCTATTGCAGCACTATTTAAGGAAAAGGAAAAGAAGTTGAGCACAAAATTTGAATGACAGTTGGAAATACAAAGACATCAGTACACAGGGATACTGAAAGATAGAAAAGAGAAGAGAAAAAGAAAGGCCTGAAAGAGGAGGGAGGGACATCTTCTGAATACCCCGGTGGACCTCAGTTTTTACTTACAGCATTCCTCATTAGGCAATGGGCAATTTTCTTGATGGCATTGGTTGCCTTGTGGATTAGGCATCCACAATGTTTAAAAGAAAAAGCTCGGTCAGGTGCAATGGCTCATGCCTGTAATCCTAGCAATTTGGGAGGCTGAGGCAGATGGATCACCTGAGGTCAGGAGTTCGGGACCAGCCTGGTCAACATGGTGAAACCCTGTCTCTACTAAAAAACAAAAATTAGCTGGACATGGTGGCACGTGCCTGTAATCCCAGCTACTTGGGAGGCTAAGGCAGGCGAATTGCTTCAATGCAGAAGGTGAAGGTTGTAGTGAGCTGAGATCATGCACTCCAGCCTGGGCAACAGGAGTGAAATGCTGTCTGAAAAACAAATAAAAATGACAGAAGTGACATGGTAAAACTTGAATCGCTTGAACCCTGGAGACAGAGGTTACAATGAGCCAAGACCATGCCATTGCATTCCAGCCTGGATGACAAGAGTGAAACTCCATCAAAAAAAGGAAAGAGAGAAAGAAAGAAAGAGAGAGAAAGAGAGAAGGAAGGAAGGAAAGAAGGAAGGAAGGAAGGAAGGAAGGAATGAAGGAAGGAAGAGCTCCTGCAGGTGTAATTGTACAACATGGCCCTGCTCAGCCCTTGTTTGACAAGGGTTGAATACTTCATCTGAACCTTGAGCTAGACCAATAAAGTCATATCTCCCAGAGACATTATTACTGGAGAGGCTGGTCCTCCCGCAAATGGGGTCTTTACCTTTTCAGTGTAACAAAGCCAATAGATAAAAATGAAAACGAGAGTCAAGTAGTGAAGGCTTTATTCAATGGCCATGAAATTGAGAAGTACGAGCTGGTTCACAAATCAACTTCTCAACTCTGTAGAGCTGGGAAGCCACAGATATAGGACATCTTTAATGAAGGGGTTGGGCATTCCAAGCAAGGGGAGAAGTATTCCTGTCTTTTCTGGGAATGGGTAGAGAATCTCTCAAAACTAGAATGCTGCCTTCCTTTCTATCTGTTGGGGGTTTCTTCTGGTCATTGTCACAGTGATTGTCGATTGTCATGGCATTGGTGGAGTGTCATTTAGCATAGAAATCAGATTATAAGGAAGTTAGAGGTTCTTCAGAGGTCATGTGAAATGTCATTGTATCCCACCAGCCTTAACCAGTCTGGTCATGGGGGAAATTTTGACTCAGGCATCCTGTTTCCTAAAGATAAGCAGAGTTAAGGTGGTGTAAAAATTCACCTAGGTCATGTAGGCAATTACAGTGGGTTATGATGTAAGGCTGATTTGGAGACAGAAATTAGTGGTGGTCTTTCTGCTCCCTTGAACTAAGAAGCCTAGTAAAACTGGTGCCATGTCAGCCATATTAATGCTGTGTATGAACATATCAGAGAAAACAAGACCTTAGTGGAGAAAGAAAAGGGGGTCGAATGTACATTAAGAAAGAAAGCAGAGATGTCAGCTCTACCTTTAATCCTCAGGTTCTGTGAGCTATCCCTATATAATTGCAATAAGTGCTCTATTTTACTTGTTAGGATGGTTTTCTACTACTTAATGCCAAAGGATTCCTGTCACCTGGGAGCCAAATTGTTAAAGTTTTACACCCATGTTAACATTTATTTTAAAATTCCTGTTGAGGTCTGTGTTGGTAAAGAAATGAAAGTCCATATTGTTTTGTTACACAGAAAGAAACAGCACCTATACCTACATCTATAGACACTTAGGTGTGGGTTCAGTTTTCCCTCTATCCTAAAAACAGTAGTGATAAAAAGGGAGAAAAAATAAATTCTAGTGACTTTACTCCATCTCTTACTCATGTGATTTGAAAATGGCCTAAGCTAATAATAGAGCTTCCAAATTTCCATTTCTTCAGCAGCTCTTGAATGCACCTGGAGCTCTCTTTCAAGTTAATGTAAGCTGGCTACGCAAAGCAATGAGGAAAGCTGGCCCTGGATCACAAGTATTCTCCGCATGCGAGCCCTTGGAAGGTACAGCGGAGCAAGAGCAAGGTGCTATGCTTAATGCTCCATTTCCTTCTTTGGTAGATTCAAACTGTACCCACATGGTCTCATAAAATGCTTAATTCAAACTTTTCTGAAATTGAAAAGTCAGAATCCTTAATTATCGTACTTATGGAAAAAACCTGTATAAAATCAAAACAAATTATATTTTGGAAGTGACTATAATGGATTAGGAAGGTCAAATGTGGTATTTTTTTAACTGAACATACCTTTAGAAAAATATATTCCAATCGTTTATTTTCCTAAAAATCTTACGAAAACCCTTGGATAATTTTCTACTTTTAGAAGCCTGACACGGCTTCTATTTTCTACTTTTAGAAGCCTATATGCCATGTATCATGCATCCAGCTAGCTATCTAACATACATATGTTGGCCCCATCAACAATAGCCTTCCTTTTCACTGAATTATCAAATTTCCTTATAGAGAGAATTTCAAATTTCACAATTTAAAACAGGTGGATCTTGGGCATACTCTGATTTTGAAACATTTCATAGCTTTTAAATGTAGCCTTATAACTATCACTACAGTTATTCTTCTTTCAATTTATTTCATGGTGTTTTTATTAAGCACCTGTTAGATGTCAAGCATTGAACTGATCACTTCATGCTTAATGAGAGAGACAAAGGAAAATAAAAAGAGTACTAGAAGTTTAGAAATGAACTGTAGCAACACAGGGGAGAGCAAGGAAGAATCTGGTCATAAGAATAACAATTTAGAATAATAGGTATGTTCATTATTGAATCCCCATTAATCTTTGAGAATTTATGTGCATTCACACAGCTTAGAATTTGTGTGATGCTTCAGGAACTCCTATACTCTGGTCTACTTAAGAGTGTTGGGTCATGTTTGGTCAATGTTCTCATGAAAACAAGCAGAGAAGCTCAGAAAACATCTTATTTAGTCATTAGGATTGTCTTTATTTTTAAATGGATAATAGTAGTAAACGTTAGAGCAGAGTAATGAAACCCTAGAGGAGAGATAGGTGGAAAGATGTGTACAGAATGGTAAAGTGACTGTTAAGTAAAACAATTGGGTGGATCCGGGATTCCCTTGGCCAGCTTGCACAAAGCTTTAATTTGCTTTCAGGTTTTAAGTCTGTGCAATTTGTTCAGGTAAAGAGAGGAGAGGAGACAGCATGGATGGGGGGAAACAGTCTGTGCAGCTACAGGGCAAACACGGAACTATTTTGGGGAGTCATCATTTTGCCCAAATTCTTGGGAAGTTAAGCATTATTTTATTTAGCATGAATCAGATAACGTGAGACTTAAGGGACATTTTAAGCCTAACATGTTTAAGGCTATTCATGGTGATTAACCCTAAAACTAACTCCATCTCTGTCCTCTCTCATACACACAAACACACACACACACACACACACACACACACACACACACATACACGCCCAAAAACCAAACAAAAGAAAAAATTAGTTTACTAGTTTACCAGTTCTACCCAAAAAAAAACTAGTTTACTAGTTTCCTAGTTTTCTGTGACCACCAGAGGAAAATTTTGAATTTTTCTTTTTTTTGTCAGAATCAGTTTGACCACTCACCACTGAGATTTACCAAAGAGAAAGAAGGCTAGAAATAGGTAATATGGAGAAAATGTTTCAGTAATCTAAAAATGAGACAAAACTGATCTATATACAAGAGGAGGCAGTGAATATAGCAAAGGAAAGATCCACAGGACTTAGATCCAGATACTGGAGGGAGAGAGAGGTAGATGAAAGCTAAAATTAAATTAATTCAGAGATTTGGAGCTAAAACCTTCCCAACCTCCTGCCCAATTCCCAAATTAACTTGCAAAACTGTATTCAACTTACGTTCCATCCCTTCCAGCTAGTTGATTGAGAACTTGAAAGTTGTGTATGTCTTATTTTGAGAAGTGTCTGTTCATATCCTTTGCCCACTTTTGAATGGGTTTGTTTGATTTTTTTCTCGAAAATCTGCTTTAGTTCTTTGTAGATTCTGGATATTAGCCCTTTGTGTGATGGGTAGATTGCAAAAATTTTTTCCCATTTTATTGGTTGCCAGTTCACTTTAATGATTGTTTCTTTTGCTGTACAGAAGCTCTGGAGTTTAATTAGATATCATCTGTCTATTTTGGCTTTTGTTGTCATTGCTTTTGGTGTTTTAGTCATGAAGTCCTTGCCTATTGCCTATGTCCTGAATGGTTTTGCCTTGGTTTTCTTCTAGGGTTTTTATGGCGTTAGGTTTTATATTTAAATCTTTAATCCATCTGGAGTTAATTTTAGTGTAAGGTGTCAGGAAGGGGTCCAGTTTCTGCTTTCTGCACATGGCTAGCCAGTTTTCCCAAAACCATTTGTTAAACCGGGAATCCAGCCAACAAACATGAAAAAATGCTCAGCATCATTGGTCATTAGAGAAATGCAAATCAAAACCACTTTGAGATATCATCTCACACCAGTTAGAATGGTGATCATTAAAAAATCTGGAGGCAACAGATGCTAGAGAGGATGTGGAGAAATAGGAACGCTTTTACACTATTGGTAGGAGTGTAAATTAGTTCAACCATTATAGAAGACAGTGTGGCAATTCCTCAAGGATCTAGAAATAGAAATTCCATTTGACCCAGCAATCCCATTACTGCATATATACCCAAAGGATTATAAATCCTTCTACCAAAAAGACATATGCACATGTATGTTCATTGTGGCACTATTCACAATAGCAAAGACCTGGAACCAACCCAAATGCCCATCAATGAAAGACTGGACAAAGATAATGTGGCACATATACACCATGGAATACTATGTAGCCATAAAAAATGATGAGATCGTGTCCTTTGTAGGGACTTGGATGAATCTGGAAACCATCATTCTCAGCAAACTGACACAAGAACAAACAATCAAACATTGCATGATCTCACTCATAGGTGGATGTTGAATAATGAGAACATGTGGACACAGGGAGGGGAGCATCACACAATGGAGTCAGTTGGTGGGGGCTGGTGGAGGGACAGCCAGGGGTGTGCGGAGGTTGGGGAGGGATAACATGGGGAGAAATGCCAAATATAGATGATAAAAGAATGGAGGCAGCAAACCACCTTGCCATGTATGTACCTATGCAACAACCCTGCCAGATCTGCACATGCACCTCAGAACCTAAAGTACAATTAAAAAAAAAAAAAGTTGCATGCTTTGGTCATTGAGATCAATTCTAAAGGGCTGTTATGCAAGATCAGAATTTTCTTCTCTATGTCTGATGAGTAGATCCTCCTGACCATGCCTAAATTGTGTACCTTCCTCTTTCAGCCATAAAGAAGATAACTTTTTTGTTTTTGAGATGGAGTCTCACTCTGTTGCCCAGGCTGGACTGCAGTGGGAGGATCTCGGCTCACTGTAACCTCCACTTCCTGGATTAAAGCGATTCTCATGCCTCAGCCTCCCAAGTAGCTGGGATTACATCATGCCTGGCTAATTTTTGTATTTTTAGTACAGATGGGGTTTCACCATGTTGGCCAGACTGGTCTTAAACTCCCAACCTCAGGTGATCCGCTCACCTCGGCCTCCCAAAGTGCTGGGATTACAAGCATGAGCCACCACATCCAGCCAGGATAACTGGTTTTGCTTCTCACTATGGCACAAAAGCTATTGAAGTACTAGATGGAGACACTCTGAAGGCTCTTTGAGATCCAGATTACCAGGTGCTCAATCCCTCAGATGCCCTGAGATTCTCAGGTAAAGCATCAACTCCACAAGGCTTGAGTTTTTCAGCGGCATGCAGCAACTTTTAGCTTCCATAAAGCTTTCAGAGATGAAGTTTGCTAGGTTTCATCCAAGTTGTCTTCCCTGGGAAAAATGTTATGATTCATGGACAGCTTAAATATTCTACTCACAGTTATAGGTAAAGAAATGAGATTGAAAGAGATAAGCAAATAGAGAGGGGTGGGATATAGGGATAACTTGGAGAGAAGATAAGCTTACATAGTCACACAGTAATTTAACAAGGAAATTTCCTTGGAGTTAAAGGCTGCTAAACCTTCCACAGGGGAAGCATTTTCTTCCTACCAGCAAATTCAGTGCTGGTCTCTTAACGTGTTTTCCATAGAACAGCATGAAGCAACATAAACCAAAACCATGGTTAGCTGTTCAAACACATGACAACTATTTGGGCTTTTTGGTGATGAGTGGTTGAAATAATTAGGATCCTTTTCTAGTTATTGGCATGCCAAGCTAGGGGCAGAGGGTGACTTTTTGAGTGGGGAAAGGAAAGCCAAAGGCAACTATTAGAAGAGACTGTTATACAATTTTGAGCTAACATATGGAATCAATAGCCAACATGAGCAGCTGTGCTCGGCTGTGGAAAGGCCTGAAATAGTGTAGTCACACTGTAACCAATAAAATGAATTATTGACTAAAGGAGAAAGCATATCTATGGAGAGAGGGGGAGCTCCAAAGAAGGATTAAGAGATGCATTTACTCTAAAAAATAGAGTACTAGGCAACAAACTGTGTCATGGTTTTCTTCTTGATTGACAGTGAAACATAGAGGAGCCAACATTGGAGAAAAGGTCTGGACCCAGGGTTACATAGTTAATTTCCGACTCCATGCTCACTAGAAGTGCAGAAAGCTTCCCCTGCCAGAAATCGGAAATAAGCACCATGAGGCTTAGCTAGCACCCTCTGTAGCCTGGATGGCTTTGACTATCCAATGGGCATGCTAGGAGGTCACAAAAAACCCTCAGATCTACACAACGGGAAAACAAAATCCACTGCAAAAGAAAATGTCTATATCATCTAACAACTGGGTGATCTGTTTCTTAAGAACTCAAATTTGCCTACTAACATATTTCACAACTAACAAAGGGAAAATACTTTTATTGATGTTGTGAAAAGAAAACATTAGTTCTGTGTGTTTTATTTATTCACACTAACATTCATTTGGAAATCAAATAGCTTGGATTATATTTTTTGCATGTGCCATGACTCCAAGGTATAGTATAATACTGAAAAGCTTACTCAATCCCTTCATTTGCCATGTGTAAAATAAAAATAATAATACCTCTAAGTAACCAGGCAAATTTACTAGGGCAGCAAATACCAACAGAGAGAGCTATGTAAAGTATTATAAATTTCTTCAAGGAGAGCCAAACGCACATTTCAAATAATATATCTATTATTGCTAGGAATAATAATGTATGTCTATACCAATCTTCCACATTAAATAATCATTATCCTTTTTTAGGTATGGTGCATTTTTTTTCTTGTGAGTGTTAAATTTGCATTCTTTAAGCATAAAATCCACTCCCCTCTAAGCTCATAGACAAAGCATTCACATGACTTAACACCTTTTCTCCAACACAGAGTGGGCTATGCTGTGACTTAATAGTGATTTTCTGTGTGTTTTGAGTGAAACTCATGACCACGTCAAGCCTCACTCAAATGAGAACCACATTATTTTTTTTTCCAGATAGGATAGTTTCCTCGCTTAAACAAGCAGAAAGCCCTGCAACTGTGTTTAAAAACTCAAAAACTCAGAGGTTGTAATCACACTGCAGAGTAAGAGAATATTGTCCATGTACCAGGACGTCTTGGATCCTCTCCACCAATTTTCTGTGGTTTTTTTGCCTGAAGCCATCAATGAGGAACCTCATAAACCCGAAAAATACTAAGCACCAGAGAATCAGTAAACAGGTTGTTAAAAAATAATTGAAACTCCCATTTCCACTGCCCATCCGACAACTTTGTTTGCATCTAATTACTCCTCACTGCGCATCTCTGAACAGAGCATCAGCATAACTTCATCTGGAAATAAAACCTGGCCATCACATGATACACTACTTTAAAGCCTTGAGGAGTTCCGGGCAAGGTCAATATTATAAACAACAGCGTCAGCTTCTCATTCTTGTCCTATAGAAGCACTGTGATACAGTATTCAGGGCTTTTGTGAGATGCTAAATACTTTACACATTTGTTGTTAGAGCTAAGATTGTATTTGCTAGTTTTAATGGTATTTGGTCCTTTATTTAGGGTATTTAAGGGTAAGAGAATGAGAATGAGACCCAGTTGACAGGCTCTGGCACTGGAGAATGTGGAACAAAACAACTCCAAGTATTTGTCCAAAAATACAATAATGATACCTACAAAAGGTCCACACCATATTATTCATTTGTCTCTTTGCTAAACAATAAACAAAAGCTTATTATTATGAGAGTGAGAGAGACAGAGAGAGAAAAAGTCCTTAGCATCTGTTTACTCTGTGTATTAGTCAGGGTTCTCTAGAGGGACAGATCTAATAGGGTAGATGTATATATAAAGGGGAGTTTATTAGGGAGTATTAACTCACATGATCACAAGGTCCCACTAGTCTGTCTGCAAGCTGAGGAGGAAGGAAGCCAGTCTGAGTCCCAAAGTTGAAGAACCTGGAGTCCTATATTCAAGGGCAAGAAGCATCCGGCACAAGAGAAAGATGTAGGCTGGAAGGCTAAATCAGTCTAATCTCTCCATGTTCTTCTACCTGGTTTTATGCTATTCCACACTGGCAGCTGATTAGATTGTGCCCACCCAGATTGAGGGTGGGTCTGTCTTTCCCAGTCCATTGATTCAAATGTTAATCTCCTTTGGCAACACCCTCACAGACACATCCAGGAACAACACTTTGCATCCTTCAATCCAATCAAGTTGACATTCAGTATTAACCATCATACTCTATGTGGGGCCTTTTTGCATGGAGTTTGTAAGACTACGATAACTTACATATTGCCCAATTCAACTTCATGCATTTTCCATGGGTCTTCAACTCATTCTGGACTCTCAGAGATAATGTAGGCCCCATCCCTGCAGATAAGCAGTAAGGTTTTCATCATCCAGGCTGAAGTTTTGACTGGGGAATCTGAGATCCAGAGAGAGAGGCTCTCACAATAGATACATTCCATTCATGTGCTTATAGCTTCCAATTGGTCCTCATTTTTAAAGATGTTGAAATAACAACAGTAGAGTTTACCAGATACTAGAGGAAAGCTATTGACATAAAAGATGGACACTAACATAGGCAGAAAGATAAAATCAACAACTTAGAGGAAACTGAGATTATGCAAGCAGAAGAACTCTTCCCTTAAAAGCTATGATTTATATCATCAGAAAGATTCTAACAGATATAGCAGCTACAAAACTGGGACAGAATGCTATTTAATAGAGACAATGAGAAAACACAAAAAGAGTTCTCAGAAATTACATGTCTAAAGGAAATTAGTAAAAAAACTCAATAAAAAGTTGTAAGATAAAGAATTTCCACAAAGTAGAAAAAGAAAAGAAAAGAAAAACAAATGGAAAATAGACAAAAAGTTAAGAGTACTGGAGCTCAGGAAATCCAATACTCTTCCCACATACCCCCACCTCCACTCCTCCCATCCCCTGCAAAAAAAAAAAATTTTTTCCAAACATGTAGAACAAAAGAAATGGGAGGAAAAACAATAAACAAAACAAAGTATTTTCTAGTAGTAAATGGCAAAAAAAAATCAGATTAAAAAGGGCTATCAAGGGCCCAGCACAAAGGATAATAAAGAATCAACAGTTTGGTAAACTGTCATAAAACTGTAGTAGCATTGAGGTAAAGCAAAATATGGAGAACTTCCAGAGAGACAAAATAAAAGGTCACACAAAAAGGATTAAAAATCAGAGTGGACTTGAAATTCTCTAGTTAGAAAACAATAAAACACACTACTTTCAAAATTCTGAAAGAGAATGATTTCCAATCTAGAAGTCTATAACCAGGCAAACTATCCACAAAATGCTGGACAAATGAAAGTTATTTTTGTACATAGAAGAGCCCTTCTTCTATGTATCAAGGGCCCAGCACAAAGGACAAAAAGAATTCTCTAGTTAGAAAATAATAAAATATAATGCTTTACTGTTTTTAATCCTACCACTATCAAGGGACTCAGTCCAGAAAGAGGGACAGTGTGATGGAGTGGTCATAGCATGAAGTAGGAATTAGTCTATGTCTTGCTAAGTACATAAGCTTGGACAAGTTGCTTTGCCTCTGTAAACCCACATTTCTGCTTCTATAAAATGGAGACAGCAATAGATGGTTGCAACATGGTTACTGTGAAGATAAAATGAGATAATACACAGTGCTGTTTAACTGAGTTAATGTTTTGTTAATACTAGTGATTCCAGTACATTTCTGTTTCATTGCATAAGCCTCTCCTTTTAAGCCCTTCGAATGATTAGCATTTCATTAGCAAAATTCCTGAAGGCAGACACAGATTATATACTCATGTTTATAATCCCAGCTCTTTGGGAGGCTGAGCTGAGCGGATCACTTGAGGTCAGGAGTTTGAGGCCAGCCTGGCCAACATGGTGAAACCCCGTCTCTACTAAAAATACAAATATTATTCAGGCATGGTGGCACATGCCTGTAATCCCAACTACTTTAGGAGACTGAGGTAGGAGAATCACTTGAACCCAGGAGGTGGAGATTGCAGTGAGCCAAAATGACACCACTGCACTCTAGCCTGGCGACAGAGTAAGACTCTGTCTCAAAAAGCAAACAAATAAACAAACAAACAAACAAAAAAAGACAGGAAAATTTCTCTAATAAGCATGACTGTATACATCTACCCTGAAAACTTAGTTTCAAATTGAAATCATATCTCGACCTATCTTATAGATACTATTTTAAAAAGTCCCTATATAAAAGAATCTCTTGAAAGTATCCTTAAATGAGAAATTTGTGTTTTAAAAATATTATACGTGAAATGTTATATTTCAACCTCTTTAGTTATGTTATATTCTAAATCCATCTTGTTTTCAAAGGCAAAGTCTGCAGTATATATTGCATAGCAAGCACTCATACCAGCTTAATTTTTTTTCAATTTCTCTTATTTACTGAAAATATTATGAAACAACATCATGCTCAGAGCTGAATACATGTTTTCGTTACCCTTCCTTCCTTTTTAATTTTTTCTGGAGCCTACTTCAGGATATTGGAAATGAAAATTTAATAAAAAATATACAAAAGCCAATGTGTTTGTTCATGGAAATTTAATCTATATGTTATGATTCATTTCCATTTAAATCATCAAAATGTTACTTTACGAGAACCATTTTAAATATAAGGAGACTCTTGTGCCATTTGCGCTTCATTTTATTTTTATTAGAAAGTGTACTCTCTGTTGCTTAATATAAATACACCCTGATGTTTGAGACAAACCCCATTCTGCTGTCCAAACAGGTTTGCATTTTATACAGATGCAAGCTTCCCTTCCTGGTCAGTTTCATCTCACCTGACTGGTGAATGCCTCTTTGTAAAGTAGGAAGTAAGCACTAATTGCAAACTGCTTCTTTTGTTTTCATTTTGCAGGACACTTGAACACAGACACATCCTTCACTTTTGATAAACCTCTGTATACCTTCACTTCTCAGGAGACCATGGACACAGTTGCTGGTTCAGTGAGTTATTGGGGAATTTCTTTTTTTCTTTTTTTTTTGAGACGGAGTCTTGGCACTGTTGCCCAGGCTGGAGTGCAGTGGTGCCATCTCGGCTCACTGCAACCTCTGCCCCCCGGATTCAAGCAATTCTCCTGCCTCAGCCTCCTGAGTAGCTGGAATTACAGGCATAAGCCACCATGCCTGGCTAATTTTTGTATTTTGTTTTTTTCAGTAGAGATGGGGTTTCACCATGTTGGTCAGGGTGGTCTCAAACTCCTGACCTCGTGATCCGCCCGCCTCAGCCTCCCACAGTGCTGGGATTACAGGCGTGAGCCATGGCACTCGGCCCCTACTGGGGAGTTTCTTAAGACACATGCAGTGATGCCTAGCCGTCACGAATGCTAAAGAAGCCCTATTTCCACCTATTTCTGCACTTTCCTGCAGTCCTCAGGGTGCAGGTCTCAGGATGCATAGTAACTCCTGGGCATGTTACTCCTCCACCAACCCAGGGGCTCAAGAAGAGCCACTGGTTCATTCAAAGTGATTTGCAAATAAAGGAAAAGTCAGAATCACATCACTCCCATGGTCCAGCACATCATATCTCTAACTAGCATGACATTCTAAGATTATTTCTTCTCCCTGCCTCAGTTCCCCTCTTTGCAAAAGGCCTATTGCCATCATATTTTTTGTCTCATTTAAAAGTATTTCATAGTATTTTAAAATTAGTTTGACTATTTCTAGTTTAATTTTTTTCAGAAAACTTCTATATTGTTATTGCCCTATACTTTGAAAGAATCCAAAAAACTGTTTCAACTTTAAGCTGACCTAGTCCACATTTTATCTATTGAATAAATGTATAAATTTAGATTTTTGAGTATATGAAACATAATGATAATTGAGGGATCTCAAATGTCTTCTGCCTCATTAAGTTATTATCATCTATTCAATTCAGTTTTATTACTCAGCATATTTTATTATATGCGAATTCTTTGAAAATTAGAAACCATAGTGGCTAAATGTAGAAACCTCCTTGTTAAATAGAATTTTGCTTTAAGTAGATCTTTCTGTTTTATCATTACTACTATCACTGTGTTGCCTTAGTAACAATAATACTAATGGTAAACACTTGTGTGTGGAGTTCTCATCATGTCCAAGCCGCTGAGCTGAGTAGTTGACAAGCTTCATCTCCTGTGATCATCACAATATTCTATGAATTGGTGGCTGTTTTTGGCTTTAATTCACAGATGGCAAAAACAAACCTTGTAACTATTATGGAATCAGATAGCTGAACTGTTACTCAGCAAATATTCTCACTGTCATGTCCACAACGAACAGAATGTATTTCCCCTGAATGTTGATATTGAGCATGGCCTGGGAACTTGCTTTGGAAAGGGGGGAGCTAGGAGTGCAACCGCTGGTGTGGGAGAGCTTTTCCCGTTGGGCACCAACCACCATGATAGAGCAGAACTCAGATCCAGGCATGTGTTCCTATTTCCTACATGCTTACCATGTGCCATGCGCTGAGACAGTGCCTTGTCAACACGCTACACACATTAACTTATTCCAGTCTTACCACAACCCCATTTTACAGATGAGGAAGTGGAGGTATAGGTTTTAAGTAACTCGCTAGCTGATACAGACATTAAATGGTGGTGCTGGCCTTCAGTGGAGTCCAATCCAAAGTGCACACACTTAACCACAACATTGCTGCCCTCATATTGGCTTCTCCATACACTTGAAAGGCCTTTTGAGAAAACTAAGAGTTACTCTAAAAATGGGATCAGAATATAATGGGTTCAAGGCTGAAACTGACCTCTTTTAGATGGATGCCATTCTGAATTTTGGCATTCTCATCAGTAAATTGGTGACATAAATAGTAACCAGCAACCAGGACTGTTTTGAAAAATAGTCAAGATTATGCAGAAAAGAAAATAGAAATCCTCTGTAATTCTTAGCGACTGTTATTATACAAGTCATAATGTAATAGAGGAGATACTCCTATATATGCATATGTAATAGAAAATCCTAGTGCAAAGTACTTTGCAATTCCACAGACTTCATCCCCTTCCCCTTAGTTATAACCAAAATTAATGACATGGGCATTGTTTTGTACGCCAGTTTTAGAATTATAAAAGGGCCTAGCTCTGTCAGGAGCCACTGAGAAACTGTACTGTGATTTTCCATTCCCTTTGTATATATCCATGGAAATCCAGCCGGCTCCCTCAGCCGTCTTATCTGTGCTTTCAGCAACCCGTTAAAGACCAGCTAGCGCATCTGAAAGTTCTTTTACTCAATCAATGAGCTTGTTGCCATGGCAGGCTAACACAAGGTGCCATTGATGATGACTTGATTTCCTCTCGCATCTGAACTGGAAAGGGAGAAGACAGACTAAATGAAATCCCATCCATCTTAATGAAATACAATTATATTCTCCTTATTAATCATTTAAGAATCAATATGTCTCTTCTTGGTGAACCTCACCAGAATTTGTCATTCCATGCCAGGCCTCAATACATCTTGTCTTGTAGTGATTTTTATAAGTTCAGTCACCTGTGTCCCAGGGTAAATAACAGTGTTTTCTCGTACTGCAGAGTGAGGGCAAGAGCATCAATGACAGGGTGGATCACAGAAATCCCCTCTGAATGCTAAGCAGCCCGCCGAATATTGCCTTCACGTGCATAATTTAAAAATGTACCCTGTTTTATTTTTAAATAGCATGAAGGAAAATGGATTACCTTAGAAAGGGGCTTATTCTAGTACCATTAAGTGTGAAAACCTCTTGAATATTCCTACCCACTGACTGCTATAATCTTGCACAGGCTTATCAACATATTATGTATGCATTGTATATATGTAGAGAGAGAGAGAGAGATTTCTTAGAGCATAATTTACAGCTTATCTCACTATACTTTATATATGCATATAATGCCTCAATTTAACATTTTGCTTAACAATAGTCACCTGTGAAAAAACTACTGTTGTTTATATCTTCTTAATACAGATTACAAGGCTAGACTTGGACTTCATGCATTCTGTGGCTGCTTTGTAGCTATTGTTTAATTAATGAGAACAAAGCAAAGAATAAGTAAGAAGAGAGAAAGAGAAAGAAAGGCAGCGATTCCAGCAGGCAAGAGTGAGAAATAAGTGAAGAGAAATAGATTGTTTTAAAGGTTAAATTGGTTTTATAAGTGAGAAATAAGTCGTTCTATGATATCTATCTCGCCAAGGGATTTTCGTTATTTGTGCCAATTTTAACTATGTCTGAACCTTTATTAATAAGGAATTGTATAACTGGAACAAGTTTAAGAATACCTGGGCATGTTCCAAGCTATATACATATGAGAAAAGGCTTAACACAGATTTTATAGCTTTCCTACTTAGCATACATACTATCTATACATCTATTTTTATTTACATCTTTATCTGGAGCTATAGCTGTAAGATCGTCTTAATAAGACTGTATACTTTTCCTTCTATGATTGAAAAAAGTACTTGAGTAAAATAATCTAGGAGCTTTACATGAAAAAGAAAGGTTTGAAATGCAACAAAATAAACACCTCACAAAGAAGCATCCTGTGTGCTGCTGGCACGCCTCAGTGCCAGCCTCCATGAGCAACATAAACGCAGGCACTGAGGCGTGCCTCCAATGCACCCCTAAGTCAATGAAATTCGAGGCCAGTGATTTTAAAAAGTAGCTGGAAAATCTGAAAGGATTGGTGCAGTTTGTTCAGTTACAGACATTGTTCTCAGTAGGTGACTTTTATAGGCCCCATACCAGAGACTCTTAAGGGTCTGGGAAACCTTGTCCTTTTCCTCTGAGTTACAATTTCTTCTGATGGTACTCAAACTCACTGCCTAAGATGAATTGGCAAGGACGAATTAATTCAATTACACGGTTGGTTCATTAGAGAGTCAGGTCAAGGGTGAAATCCAAGAAATGTGTGAATCAAAGAGCATAGAATGCCTTTGACCTTTTAATCACTTTCTGTGCCATATTCTGTCTTCCCTGCAAAACAGGAAAGATTCCTCTTTCCTTCTCCTATGGCCTTCTTAACCATAGCTCCTAACCTCCCTCAAAATTTATTTTACACGGCTCTCAAATCCATGCTTGTGATAGGAAATCCAGATATATATCTATATCTATATCTATATATATGATTGCAAACCCCCCCACACCTTAAAAAAAGAAAGAGAAAGAAGTGGCACTTTAAAATCTATATTCATGCCCATATTTTTTTTCTTTTTTTTTATTGTACTTTAGGCTCTGGGGTACATGTGTAGATCATGCAGGATTGTTGCATAGGTACATACATAGCAAGGTGGTTTGCTGCCTTCATCCCCCCATCACCTATATCTGGTATTTCTCCCTACATTATCCCTCCCCACCCTCCCCACCCTCCCCACTCCCCACTGTCCCTCCCCTAGCCCCCCCAACTGACTGCAGTGTGTGATGCTCCCCTCCCTGTGTGCACATGTTCTCATTGTTCAACATCTACCTATGAGTAAGAACATGCAATGTTTGGTTTTCTGCTCTCGTGTCAGGTTGCTGAGAATGATGGTTTCCAGATTTATCCATGTCCCTGCAAAGGACACAAACTCATTGTTTTTTATGGCTGCGTAGTAGTCCATGGTGTATATGTGCCACATTTTCTTTAACCAATCTATTGTTGATGGACATTTGGGTTGGTTCCAAGTCTTTGTGCTATTGTGAACAGTACTGCAATGAACATACGTGTGCATGTGTCTTTATAATAGAACAATTTATAATCCTTTGGATGTATACCCAGTAATAGGATTCATGCCCATATATTTAATAGATTCCCACTGCTTTCCTCCAGGAAGCATTCATGGATTTCCTTGAACAAAAAAAATACTAAATATCTGAGTTTATCAGTCTTCCTATCGAAGATCTAAAGAAGTCTTTACAGAAGACACTTTGAAGATGTTAAAAAAGAGAGAGCAAGAATTGTCTTAAGTAATATGTAGTGATTCTGAGAAAATCAGATTTGGAATAACCCTGTAAAAGTGTTCCCCCTGGGATTAGAGTGAGTGCTCCACAAATATTTACAGCTGGAGAAGGTCTTCTCAGTGGAAGATAAAATGCAAAGTTATCTATAAATAAAATTTAAAAATGCTAACCTCATTTTATGCTCCATAGTGACAAGTTTATACTGTCTTCCATGGTATTTCAATCCCTCAATCATATGGTAAGAGAAGAATGTACTACCTTCTGAGAAACATCATGCGTGGAAGGAAGGCTTTTCTCCATATCTCCTCTTAACCCTTATGGCAGGAATTTTGTGGTTGTTATTATTAGTGATGATAGTTAGTTTGTTTTCTCCGCCAATAGGTCCAGGAAGTCAGAAACTGATCATTTTATCTCTGTACCCAATGCATATCATACTACCTAGTTAATATTAAAGGCTATGATTAAATATATAGCAAGTTTCTCCATGTAACGAATTAGTACTTACATTTTTGTGATAGACGCAACCCTTGCAGAATGGAGATTTTCATCATCACCAGTGCTCTAACGTAAGACATCCCACACACTACTTTTATTTTGTTTTTAGTACAGACAGAAAGCTAGTCACAAAGTACTATCGCAAATCTAGATCACTGGTCTCAGTTTTAAAAAAAGAATGATGCTCTCATATTCCAGTATTCACAAATTCGAAGGGATCTCTCTTTCATTCTCCATAATCCCAAACCTCTGCACTACTTTATTTGCAGGGTTAAAAAAGGACAGTTCTGATCAGTTTGCCTTCTATAGGGTACCTGCCATTATAGCTGAAGAGCATGAGTCTCATCTACAAATAAATGTGGTGCTGACTTCTGATTGTTACAAACAATGAAAGAGGTTTTACAATTGCAAAGGGTTTCATTTGTTCAAACAGTCTCTTGTTCATTTTTGGTTGTCTTTACTCTCATGTTTCAGTTCACATGCAAGTCTTCTTAATCCAGAGCTCCAAAATCAAGATTGGTGGGAAGAAAATCCAATTGCTTGGGGTCAAAATAAAGAGGTTTTTCAAATGCCAAAGAAAGCGAGGAGGGTTATTCTACTTTGATGTTAATACCATGCCTTTTGTCGTTTTCCTGTTTGTTTGTTTTCATCTTCCACTGTCAACAGGGCACGAGATTTTATAGGCAGCTTAACACAGAGCAGATGTTGATTAAAAGAAATGTGGTTTTGAGTGTGACATTAAAAAATATCATTCTCTCCTGTCTAAATGTTATATTCTTAATGGGTTTAATTTTTTATTAGCTGATATATAAAGAAACAATAAGCATACATTCAGTCGACTGAACCATACACAGCTCACCAGCTGGACCATGAATAAGGCAAAAAAGGTTCACATTTTAATATTTTACAAAAGAGAAACATTTTCTACTATGTGCAAAAAGCATGTGTTTCCTGGCCAGCCTCTTAGCATTTGTATTTGTTTTATAAATAGAACTGGTTAAACCATGGTAAAAATGATACTGAATGCATGTTTTTAAGATCACCTCTAAATACACTCTTAGAGAATTTCTTTAATTTTAATCAATGATGGCATACCAAAAGCAACTTTGAGAGTAATAAATCTGGAATAAACATGGCAAAGATGAAAGCAGAGTTGGAACCTTGAAAGACAAAACAAACAAACAACAAGCTCCAGTGACTTTATAGACACCATCATGCAAAAATTAAACAGAGGCTGTATTTGGCACAGTTGACCACTCAGGTGCTAGAGGCATTTCCAGATGACTGAGCCAAGAAAATAATGCATTCCTACTTTTGCTGATATAAGCTTGAAAGCTTTGGTGAGTAGATAAGACTAGATACCTGATTTCAATGGTCCATGACACCAAAATAAATGGATGTAGAAGACAAATTTTGCACAATTGGAACGAGAAACCCTGCAAGATCCATAGCAAAGTGTTATGTGATCATTTACTTGCAATGCTCAAAACCAAACCATGTGTCAAAGGCTTCACTTTGTTCTTTGGTACACAGATCAGAAAGGAACATATGCAGTATTGGCGTTGCTGTTTTCTTGCTGTTTTGAGCTATGGAGATGCTGTACCTACACGTTTAGTTTCCTTAGGTAAGCTTTGGCAAGGTTTCTCTATGGCCATGAGTCAGCCATCTGAAGGTATAAGTGCTAACAGCACTGATTCTCATCCTTTCTGTGCATTACTGGACCACATGAGTCCAAGAGATTTGTTGGATAGAAGAAATCTTTATTCCAAGTAGTTAAAGCAGAATCAATGATACAATGACGAGTTAGGTCAAATCTTAAAGTTAGTTTAAGAATTTCTTTATATCAGTAATCTACATGCATTACAGAAAAAATAAACTGTGATCCAAATAATTCAAGTATAATCCCTTTCATTTGCCTCAATGATATTGCAGTTACTTTATTTAAAAATAAAAAATGGCATATAATATTAGTGTAAAAGCAATAAAATCTGATGTGGTATAATTGAGAATATAATTTCACATTTAAGGATATACTCCAAAGATTCTAACTCCTTCAAAAGGGACTGTTGGTTATGTATAAAGGATAACTGCATTTCAAAGAGTCCTATAGACAGTGTAAATGTGTTTACACACACACACACACACACACACACACATGTACATTTCCAGTCGGGAAAGAAATATAGTGCCCTTAAGTTATCTTTGGTATATTTTTTGGGTTATTAAATTTCTTAGTTTCTTCTTTTTTTGTCATGAAACACTTTGAAGATAATTAGGACCACTATATTTTTGGTTTTTATTTATGAAAAGGTATATATTTCCTTTCAAAATAATACTAAAAGATAAAACATAAAACATAACTTTCTTTGTGCCTCAAATTCCATCAAGAATTGCAAAAGACATGATGAATATATCCTATAGCCATAAGAGTGGCATAGTTAAAATGTTGGGAGGGTCACAAAAGTAAGAGGACTTCCCACAGACTAAGAGAAAATATTTATAAATAACGTCTGATAAAGAAATGACTACTACCCAAAATCCATAAAGAACTCTTACAACTCATCAACAGGAAAACAAACAACCTGATTAAAACATGGGCTGAAGACCTGAATAGATACCTAACCAAAGAAAATTTACAAATGACAAGCATTTGAAAAGATGGTCAACACCATGTTATTAAGGAATTGCAATTTGAAACAACATTGAGACACCACTATAGACCTAGTATAAGGCCAGAATCCCAAACACTGGCAAAACCAAATACCAACGAGGATGTTGAACAAAGGGAACTCTCATTCACCAGTGGGAATGCAAAGTGGTACAGCTACTTTAGAAGACAGTTTGGTAGATTCTTAAAACACTAAACCTACTCTTAACCATACCGTCTAGCAATTGTGCTCCTTGATATTTACACAGATGAACCAAAACTTATGTCCACACAAACCTGCATGTGGAGGTTTATAGAATCTTTGTTCATAACTCCCAAAAGTTGGAAGTTATCCAACTTCCAACTTATCCTTTTTATCTTTGAGATAAAAGCCAAGTTGTCCTTTATATCTTTGAGATGGAGTCTCACTCTGTCGCCTAGGCTGGAGGGCAGTGGCATGATCTGGGCTCACTGCACCCTTGGCCTCCTAGATTTGAGTGATTCGCCTGCCTCAGCCTCCCTTATAGCTGGGACTACAGGGGCGTGCCATCACACCCAGTTAATTTTTGTATTTTTAGTAGAGATGGGTTTCACAATATTGGCTAGGCTGGTCTCAAACTCCTGACCTCATGATCCGCTTGCCTCAGCCTCCAAAAGTGCTGGGGTTACATAGAACATTATTTAGTACTAAAAGAAATGAGGTATCAATCCATGCAAAGACATGGAGGAAACAAATGCATATTGCTAAGTCAAAGAAGCTAATCTGAAAAGAATACATACTGTGTAATTCCAACTACAATGACACTCTGGCAAAAAGAAAACTGTAGAGACAGTAAAAAGATCAGTGGTTGTCAGGGACTTGGGGAAAGAAGGGATGAATAGACAAAGACGGGAGGATTTTTAAGGCAGTGAAACTGCTCTGTATGATACTGTAATGGTGATATATGCCATTATACATTTGTCCAAATCTACAGAATACCCAACACCAAGTGTGAACTGTAAGGTGAACTATGGACTCTCAGTAATGATGCATCAATGTAGGTTCAGCTATTGTAACAAATGTACATCTCTGATGTGGAATTTGGGTAGTAGGGAAAGTTGTGTGTATGTAGGCACAGGGGGTAAATGGGAACTCTATACTTTTTATCAATTTTGCTGTGAATCTACAATTATTCTGAAAAATAAAGGGTATTAAAAATGTTGGGAGAACATTTGAGACACAGATGAATTGCATGTGGTTTCAGCAGCTTGTCATTGTAATTTTGCTGAAATAGCCACCATTTTATTTGTTGCTTCACAAAAAGAACTATGACTTATGTTTCGTAACGTGCATAGCTTATTTCATGCACTTTTGACAATTCAGGAAAATCGTTTCTCTATGCCAACTGTTTCAAAACATTTTCATTGTTTATGACTTCTGTGGTTGGTCTCTAACTTTGCACATTAAGTATGCAAAGAAAGGGGAAAGAGCGGCTTTGTATAAAGGGAAAAACAGTGCTATATTTTCTAATGTAAATGATGAGAAGAGTATCCTTTGAAGTTGTAACCACTCATTATGACTGAAATTTTATAGATTCAGATCTGTGGCTGCCAGAAACTACAAAAAGGAAAGAAAAAGGAAGATATTCCAGTAGAAAGCATATGGAGTACGACAAGTGAGAGGAGAATAGATGGTAGAGTCACACAATATTATGGCAGGTAGGACCCTGAGGGAGATGCTGGACCAGGGATCCTTTCAATGCCCATCCGTGGCTCCTTATAGCATCTGGGATAGGCATATACATAGCATCAGATGATTCGTGTAGCCCTAGAAACTACAGGAGAAAAGTTAATTTGCATCTGCATATGTGATGTTCAGGGAGAGGAAATCCCATCGCTTTCATTAGAAATTTCAAAAGGCGATATGATGATGTCAAAATGGTTAGCAATTACTGAGACTACAGTCAGCGTCCCAGAGATGTGAAGAAACACACTCAGAGTCATCCGGTGTTTATACTGGTGTCAAAAAAGTTTGTTGACTTTTTCATAATCCAAGTGACTGATGAAACGTTTAAAGAATAAAATGACAATCATAGAAGCTTAAATATTATAGATATTAACTTAGGTAAATGGTGCCAACTTGATTGTTAGAAAAAAATAAAAATAAAACGTTGCCCAGAAAATACTTTCTAGTAGGATGAATCCCTTTGGTGTAAATATTAACTTATCTAACACATAATCTTCATTTCACAGTATCAGACCATTTTTCCTCTGCCTATTTGGAAATGTTTGTAAGTACAGTAAACAGAACACAGGTAATAACATATAAGAGGCAGCAAATGTCTCTCCTCCCATAGCCCACTCACCACAGTACTTCCAGGATTTCTGCTTCCTCGTTAATACTCCTAAATTAGGCAGTATTATTCAATATTTGTTCTTTGAAACACAAAATCTCATGAGATTCTCCAGGACAAAGGAGTCTCCTATCAAGTATGTTAAAGAATATTTGAGAAAAATCCCAGTATACATACATGTATTAAAGGCTCTGACAAATTCTGTATTCAAGATATTTCACTAAATTTAACTAAGCTTTATTTCTTAAACATATTTGAGCCTTTTATTTATTTTATTTAAAAAAATGCCCAACAAGACTTGGAAAAGAAGGAAAAAAGACTATAATGAAATGTAAACATGTTATCTGGAAGAGCAGCACTGTAAATTGTTATATTAATAGCTGTGAATGCTTTTGAAAAGTCACCAAGTAGAATGTTAAGGGAAAAGGAGTCTAGCGGGAGGAAGTCAGAAAAAGATGTTCAGACCTTTGTAGATATTAATCATGATTCAGTCTCAGGGTAGTCTGGGATTAGACATATGGGCAGGGATTCACAGATTTTGGAGTGCAGGAGTTCCTCATGCCCCAACTCAGTCTGATTCCAAGTCTGCATGGATCTAGAGATCTCACATTTTTAGGAAGTAACCTGTGACTCAGAAGCAAGCGGTGGCTGGATAAGCTTTGAGAAACTGCATTGTGGATGGACAAAGAATAGGAAGGATAGAGAAAGAATGGGCAAGACCTGAGACCAGCTGCCTGATTTCCTCTGATGCTCTCAAAGTTTGTGCATACAGCTTTTCCTGGGCCTGAAGGAGAGGACCCTGTGTCAGCCCCTTTGTCTGTCCAGTTCTACAGCGCTGCATTGCATCCTGTTAAGGTTAGCCTCCATCATAGGTGATCATCTTCAAGATGACACAAAAGCTCTTACATGAGCTGGCTTATTGTTACCAATATTTTCATTTAAGCACTTTGATCAATACCTGACAAGTCAATTAAAGCATACAAATGCCTTCTCAGGGAGACCCACTGGAGTCCCCTCTCCTGCTTTTAAAAAGCATATTTTGTTTGTTTTTAAAAAAAGAAACACAACTTTCCCAAATTTGTGCATCCTTCTGATTCTGGTTTTAGAAAGGAAATGAAATTTGTCACGCTGCCATACATCATTTCCCTCAGAGTACAATGTCCCATCTGTGTGTCAAGTACAAAAGAAAAGCATTTTGTGAAAAATTGCTAAAGAAGTAATGATTTTTGTCCTCAACTCTTTGTTTTGCCTTTCAATAAAGAAGGCGACATGTGCCACAAATGATGTATTATTGTTTAGGTACAACCTCGGTAACACAGTGCATAACCAAAACCATGTTTCACAGCAGAGAAACTATAGTTTACTGCCCCTATGGCTCTGATGAGAATATAATGTTCTACAGTTTACAAATGCTTTGAGGTCAATACATGATTTGCTTCAGCTTGTTCATCCAATGAGCAGGGGATCCAAAAATATATCAAGCTATTAGACAGGCCCCTGGAAGCTGGACTGAGGCAGCAGTGATGGAGAGGTTCCATGGAAACCCCTCTGTCAGCTGGAGATGAGATAATTAGATCCAGGTAATACACTGGAACCCCAACAGGGAGCCGCCAAGCAAACATGTCATCTTTATGGGCCTTTCTTATCCTGCACAGCAACTGTGGCCTAAGACAATGAAGCATCGAGGGATTCATTGATGCCCAGCAACACCCCACAGTCACTCAGTTAGCCCCATTATCTAGAGACCCTTCCTCCTACCGAAGTAGCCAAAAGGACAGGGCTACAGGCAAGGCTCTTTTTAAAGTACTTGTTTTTATTCATCCACCAAGATTTTTTCTTTTCTCTTCTTTTTTCCTTTTCTTACAATACATCATCATTCATGTATTAGATTCATCTTAGACTTCAATTATATATATTACCAATTGTTCATTTCTTATTTAAAATAACTCTTACTTTGGGAATGCCCTTTAAACTGTAGTCAAAATAGTTACCTGGTTCAATTCCTTGAATTAAGTAGAACACACCATCCTTTCACCCTGATTTCAGGTGGATAGTCCTTGTGATTTTGTCTTAATTTTACTAATTCAACAAATATTTATGGAGGGACCTGAATTATGTCAGGCATAGCGCTAAATGCTGGGGATACATTGGACCACAGTCAAGTTGTGACAGATTTTACAATGACATTTTGTAAATAATGAATTGTTTACATTTGTGAAAAGTACTTTGAAGGAAAAGTATATGATGCTGGCCAAAAGAGATTAAAATAGGGGTACCTCTTTTAGGTTGAGAAATCAGAGGCTGCTTCTCTGAGCAAGTGATGTCAAACTGAAACCTTAAGATTAAAGAATAAGATTTAGGCAGGTGAAGGAGGGTAGAGTGATAGCCCTTGGAATGAGGGACCGTTTCTCACAGAAGTAAGCCCGTGTGCAAGGTCACAGAGGTAGAAAGGGCTATCATACCATCAACATCAACATTAACAGCACCATCAGCATCCACCATCATCATTATCATTATTATCATCATATCATCATCATCACCACCATTGCCTCCACCACTACCATCATCATCACCACTGCCATCACTTCTGCCACTGCCATCATCATGACCACCACCACCATTACCACCATCATCATGATACCCACATCACCATCACCATCACAAGCATCATTTCCAACTTGTTGTAGAGCTACCAGGCACTACGTTATTACTTTATGGAAGTCATATTTAATGCTTAGTATAATGTTGAAAGGAAGTATGATTATTCCCAACTCAAAAATAAGAATAATGTATCTCTTTATATTTGTAACTTGCATAGGTCAATGAGCCGATGAATGGCAGATCCTGTATTTTAATCAAATCAGTCTGAATCCAATGCCTATGGGCTCATTATATTAATAGTAGACATTTTAGTATGGTATGTTTCCAATAATGCTTTTCAGTAGGATTTCTTGCATTTTAATGTATGATTTTTTATGATGTTTGGTTAAAATTTTAAATGCCAACACTTATGCCAGTGTGAGACATTCAAAGGATATCTATTTAACCTCCTCATTATCATCATTTGATCTAAAGATTTTCCGTAAATCCCTTCAAAGGCCAAATATCAGGAGGAGTTTCATCTTACCAAATAAATGTGACACATATGAATTAGAGAATATAATTTGTAAAAAAAAAAATAAATTATAAACAAGATGAAGCAGAAGTAACAAACATGCTTCATTAATTGATCATGCATTATACTAGTGCCACTTTGCTTGGTTTGGTTTGGTTTGGTTTAAGCTGAATGAAGCCTTAGAGATCATTCCAGTCAGTGCTTTTCTTTTACAAATGAGATCCTGAGATGTGAGAGGAAACAAGACTCATCTGTGATCATGATCTCAGTTTTATGGTTCACAACAATTCCTTGAACATTGACCATGTCCTAAACACTGAGTTATGTAACAGTTGCAAGTAAAAGTAGCCCCTGAAAAGTTTACCGTTAATCAAGGGACGAGGATAAATTCAGTTTCTTTAAAATGTGACCCTAGCGTAAAGATCACAGCATGCTATAGAAACAGAAAAAAGAAGCACTTGAGAATCTAGAATTAAGCACAGAAGAAGGGAAGAAAGATAACATCTAAACAGAGACTAGCTCAAGCATGGATATGAATAAATGCACAGACCTTGAGGAACGGAAGCAGAATGGTGTCTTAGAACATAAGATGAAAACTGGACAGTGGCTGGACAGATTGCAAGAACCTGAATATTGAAGGTTTTAGATGTTATGAAAAGTTGTCTGGACTTGGCAATGGCAGCCTCTGGATAGTTTCCAGCATGAAAGTGTACAGGCCACATCTGTTCCTTCAGTAAATGGAGAAAGATGGCATAGTGATGTGGAGTGGAGATCAGATAGGAAGAGGGCTAGCCTAAAGTCACGATGTGCAAATAAGAGCCTGGTGCCATCATCCAGGCCTAAAACAAGATCAATGAGAGATCAAGATCACCTCTGTGGAGGTGAGATGATACATTCAAGAAATACAGGGAGGTAATATCACTAGATTCAAGATTTTGTGTATGGTTGATTAGGTACAAGGTGGAGCCTTGAAATGAATAAAGTCTAAAGAAAAAGCAGCATATTGAAGGTCAAGTGCACAAAGGGCTGGATTGCAGACATTTATACTTTATGAATTTTAGATGCCTGCAAGACTTTCAAGACAATACATTGAGTAGACAATTGGCTATGTGAGCCTTGGTCTAATATCTGTGGGAAAGCCAAGCTAAACTCTTGATTCCTAGTCAATTACTCATTCTACTATAATTTTCTGTCTTTCAGGGACTCTGAGGTTTCCCTTTAAGCTGCTTTTTCACAGCTGGAATGAAAGAGTCACCTAATAAGACAACAAAAATTATATAATAAAATCTGCTCTGAGCTCATACCATCATTAAAGACAATACTAAACAATTAAATGCCTCTGTGCTTGGTTCACAATGATTACATTTTAGAGCTAGGAGAGAGCTCATAGAATGGTCCAGGGCCACAGTTAATTCATACTCAAAAATAAATAAATCAGTCTATGTGCAACCCGGTTATATACTCTCTGGTTGGTCCTAAGCCCTCCAGACATTTGGAATTACACATCCCTTTTAAAATTAAAGTAAAATAATGGAGCTATCATCCCATATACAATGAGTTATTAATGTTCTCCCTAAGAGTACCGTGGATGGCTCAGAGCAATCTTACATAGTGGTTTAAAAGCAAGTTCCAGGGTCAGATGGTGTTTGAATCTAAAATATGCCATTTACACCTGTGCAATCCTAAATGAGCTGTTTAAACTCTGTGTGCCTCAGTTTTCTTATGTGTAAAGTAGGGATAATATTACCTACCTAACAGGATTTTTAGGGTGTTAAGTTTACAATGCATTCAAAGCACTGAGAAAAATGTCTAACACAGTAAACACCCAATGAATGTCAGCTGTGACGTGCTCTTGCCCCTCACTTTCTGTCTCTTCTAAACACCAGGTCTTAGGTCTTAGTTGGGTTCTTTTCTCTCCCGCTAGTCCTTTGAAGACAATTTCCTTCAGACTGCTCAGCCTCAATCCAAAAGTCTTCTCACTTTATGATGCCCAGGGATTCAGCTTCTCTCTTCCAGAAGGTGCATGAATGAAATTGTGGAAGATGGGAAGCTGCTACTTCCACCACCATCAATCCCCACAAGATGTTTTTCCCAGATAAAGGAGAAGTTTGCTTTCCAGGAACCATTCTGAATTGCTGGAGTCTCAAGCCAATGGTTCATTTTGTCCTAAGTACCAAGTTTGGTGACCCCCCCAATCAAAGATTATTTCTATAAGACTGGGCACTGCCTTTTCTGCATGCTTGACTGCAGATGCCTGTCCTGTAGCTGGTGGTATAATCTGTGCATAAGCCATGGCTTTATAAAAATAAATTGATGGAAATGGAAATCTGTGAAGTTTATAAAACTGTGTATTTTTGACAAAAGTTACATTATAAAAAGGACAGAGGAGCGATATGGAATAATTTATAAGGACAATCCCATGGCATAGTAAATAAACTACAGAGTAAAGCCTGAGCCAAACTATCTTCTATTAAAGTCTCTTCATTGTTATTCAAGTGAATTTCATCCCTCTCCCAAGTGGAAACTATTTGCACAAAACAAAAATATTAGAAATAGAACCCTAGGAATTTGGGCAATGAAAGAAAATCTTGTTAAAACTTGAGAGAAGAATTGGCTTTAGGCAAAATTGTCAAGATTCTTTTTGTCACCTTTCTGCCTCTCTCTTCAGTCCCTTTTTCTTCTTTTCAAATTCTTATTTATTCAGATGCCTTTCTTCATTATTCCAAAGGCAATACTACATTTGTTAACCCATTAATTTGTTCATCATTGAGTGCCTAAGATGTGCTATACACCCAGCTCTGGAAACACATAAATAAATGGGAGAATACTCTGGCTTTCCCAGAGCTTATACACATCGCTATAGATTGTTCACCAACTTGTAAAAACCTACCCACCAACATGTAAAAACCAACTACTATGTTGTTCTTTTGACCCAGGAAATAAGCTTTTAAGATAAAAAGAACCAGTCTCCTCCCTCACTGGCTTCCAGATTACTTAGGAGAGACCACTGGACTTAGATCACAGTATCTCTCCCAAAGTAAGAGTCACTATTTGTATATTTATATATCTTTTCAACCTCAACTGTAAGAAAAACAGCTTGTGACTCTTCATTCAGCAAATCGAAGGGTCTGGCTGGTATACAAACAACAGTATAACTAGAATCAGGGATAATTTCACAAGAACACAAGTTGTTTATTTGCAATGAACTTCAGAAAGGATTGATAACCTTAATATAAAAATAATTTAGAGAAAATTAATAAGAAAACCACTAATATTTCCAAAAGAAATGAGCTAGACACATGAAAAGACAATTCACAAGTAATAAATTTAAATGATCAATGAGCATTGCTTATCATTTACATTAAATAATAAGGCATACTTTTCAACTATGAAATTAAAACAAAGTTTCCTATACAGTGAATCAATATGTGAGACTATCTTACATTCCCCTAAAACATGTTTGAACAGCAGAAGCAGGAGAATACAAAATCATGTATAGGTTATTTATCCATAGAAAATATTTTTAAAATGAGAATTTTATTCTAAAATGTGGATTAGAGTTGTTTTTTATGTAATTTTCTATATTTTCCACTTTTCACCCCTTTACACCCAAACACTTCAGTGTGTATTTCTATATTTACACACACACACACACACACACACACCCCATTCTTTTTGCATAACCACATGTAATTACCAAAATCTGGAAATTAACATTGCCACAATACTATCATCTAATCTATAAATCTTATTCAAATTTTACCAAGTATCCCACTAACATCCTTTAGTGAAAACAAAACAAAACAAAAAATGTGGTGTCAGAGCCAATCCAGAATGACATATTGCATTTCATTGTCACATCTAGTCTACTTTAACCTAGAATAGTTCCTCAAACATTGTCTTGTACCACCTAACATTTTTGAACACTACTGGCCAGTTATCTTGCGTAAGGTTCTCACATGGGATTTGTATGATGTGTACTCTTGATTAAACTCAGATGATGCATGTTTGGCAGGAACACCATAGAAGTGATATTGTATCCTTCTCAGTGCATTATATCGAGTCACATCATGTTTATTTGTCCCATTCCTGATGAGTTTAAATGTAGTTATCTGATTAAGGAGGTATCTGCCAGGTTTATTCAGTGTAAAGCTGTAGTGTCTTGATGAGAAATATTTTGGTAAACAAATTTCATATTTCTCATCAAAATTAACCCATTAATTTTAGCATCCACTGGACATTTCCTGATCTGAATCAAGTATCTTTATAAACATTGCCAAATGGTAACTTTGTAATTTCATCACTTTTTCTACATTTATCAGTTATTATTCATATTTATTTTCATATGAAATAAATATTTATATTTATTTTTATATTCTGAAATATATAATCAGAAAAAAATAAATGGTATTAAAACTTATAAATCGATGCATCTTGTTTTCTTATTTGTTTCCTTCAAAGAATTTAGAAGTCTTCATTATTTTATAAATTTAACATGTTCATTTGGCCTTTCAGAATATAAGGCCACACTATTTTTTTGGTTAGCAAATCAAAATTGTCTAAAAAGTGAGGAAATTCCATCACTCAACTTAATGACATCACACCAATCATTTTAATCCTATCTTCTCTTGATTGTTTATGAGATCGCCACTTTGTCCCAGACAGAAGGAGAAAAGTCTACAAGGTGGAAGCAAGAATTTCTAGTTCCAAAGCAAAATATTTATGGCATGACAACAGAAACAAAGGAGTAACTGGCAACAGCAGGAGGAATCATCCTTAAATTGATTCATGGGCTCCGATATTGGAGCACAGGGCTAAGAAATGTGCAAATGCAGCAGCATTGAAATGATTTCCACACTCCTAGGCAACCTCCTGTCTGTATTCTGAGAGAACTCCACCTGCATACAGGGAATATGCTGTGCGAGCTTGTATTGACACATTATGGGAGCTATAGTTTTAACATGGGACTAGGAAGGTCTTGATATGCTAGGGAAAGACGTGGCTATATTAAAGTGCATATTGAGAAACTAAGAGTGTGATGCAGTTCTGCATATTTCACTTGCTTAATCATGCCAGGAAAGCACGGATGAAACCTGACCACATATTCCTTTAAAATGTCTCACTCTCTCATTATTTTGTTCATCTCAGAAAGGATCACTTTCCAGAGAAGGGGGTCTTGGTGATTTTTTTTCTTTTATTATATTATTTCGCATATTGTAGATAGATATAGAGTTAAAAGTAGAGGTAGATAAATGTTTTAATTAACTATTCCTTTTAAAATGTTTGCTATTTGAAGATAGATTCAGAAAGTTCATCAGAAAAGATACTGGACAATGTGGAGAAAAATGAGGAAAAGAGAGAGGAGAGTTCTGGATCCAGAAAGACAAGTAGATGCCATCTAGTTCACACCACCAAATTAAAAAAAAATATATATATATACACACACACACACACACACACACACGTATGTACATATATACATACATACATATAAAAATATATATACATATATATGGAAATTAAGGCTCAGGAGAGGTAATTTGCATAAGATTGATGGAATGGAATTGAAATAAGAACTGCGGTGACCTGCCAGCTTCTGCAAGGCCCTGGAACTGTCATTCCATGGCCCACCATGGCCATGCACAGCTCTAGGGCTACTTCTAGCTGGAGTCTACCTGCAGTTGTAAAAGTAAGTAATCCCAAGAGTAGGGTTGCCAGATTTTAAAAAAGAAGTCCAATCAAATTTGAATTTCATACTAAAACCAAGTTGTTTTAGTATAAAAAATAAGTCCCAAATAATCTATTAGACATATTTATGCTTAAAAAATAATTTGCTGTGTAGCTGAAATTCAAGTTTAATTGGGTAGTCTGTATTTTTACCTGCTGAATCTAGAAACTTCACCCCAGAGCCATGTCACTAGAGACTCACAAATATGGAGTAAAGCAAGAAAATGGTATAATTCATCAAGAGGATAAGACAACTATAAGAAAGAGTTTTTGATTTATGAAGTGATAGATGTGGGATGGTATACCCATCATAGAATTTAAAGTTCCTATTTTTAAAATAAAGATTATTAAATAACCATGTAGCAGTCTTAGCTATATTACCTCATAGATTCACTCTGAATATCCATTGAGATTTTAGTTGTCATACAATTAAAATAATACATGAATACTAGTGACCATCAAACATGCACATAAACATCTAAGTATGTCCCATTTCATCCTCTCGATTATCATCTTAGATGCTTATAATCTATTTTACATCTCTCTTATAGATGATGAAACCAAAATTCAGAGAAGTTGAGGTTGAGTAGGTTTCCCATGATGTTGCATGTTATTAGAGATTTTTAGTAGACTTGCTATTTGAGACTCTAAAGTCTCAAATCTTAACCATTACATGATAAACACCATCCCTATATTTGTAGAAATGTAATCGGATAAGTACAAGGATATTTATGTACTAGGATGTTCACCATAGAGTTATCACAAAAAATTAAAATTTTAAAAATGGTTATCAATAACAAATTCACTCAAGGAATTAAAGATCATGTGTTGATAAAATGCTATGTAATCATTTAAAGTGATGTATAGAAAGATGAAACTTAACTGACTTAAGGATAAATTTTATAGAAGAAAACTTTGTCATATTTATCCACAGGTTTATAAATAAAAATGTTATGTTTGAGAAGTGGGAATATTAGTTGTGTTTAATATTTTCGAAATTTCCACATTTTCTACAACCTACAAAATACTTCTGTAATCAAAAAAAAATTAATGAAGTCTTTGAAAAATAAATGTGGTCAAATAATGAAAAGCACCCAACAGTATAATTACGTTTGTTTCCTCTTTTCTGGGAAAGGAGCAAGAAGTGATGTTAACTGTGGAAGAAAAAAGAACATTTGGATGACAATAAAATCTGAAACATAAATCCTAATCTAAACAGACATTGGATTAGCAATAAATTCTTATTTTAACAATACATTCAAACAGCTTTAACGGAGTTTTTTTCAGGTTATTACAATAACTATAATCCTGGATGGCTGGTGTATTTGGGGACTGGTTAGCCAAAGTCACATCTGAACTATAAGAAAATAATTACAAAAGAAATTAAGTATAATAACAACACCTAGGCATCACCTGCAAGCATGAGAAAATTTTCTATTCTAAGTTGGATATCAAATTTTTGTAGCTTTATAATGTCATGGAACTGAAAATATACAGTTTCATAGTTTTTGTTATACTTGTGAATGTCTGCAGTTCTGCTTGCTCTAATCACTTCTCCATGAAGGCATATCATTTCAGTTTGTCTTTGGAATCAGTTCTGAACCGCGGTTCCAGCTCCTTTGGGATTTAGGCATAGCTCATGTTGAAAAAAGAGGTGATGCTGTGAATTTCACACCGGAGTCCTTTTATTTCTCTTTGCATATTTCTTAGGGTGCCTAATAAAATTATCATTGCTAAAGACAAGTGGTATCTAAATGTGTTATAATTTCAATACTACTTGGTTTAGCAGAGTGGCACACAATAGATAGGAAGGACAGAATTTAAATGATACCATTTTGGACAATGGGGCATGAAAGTTGGTTTAGAAGTGTTGCCCAAGTCTTCCAGACCAATGCTTATTCAAGCACTTTACAGAGCAGTACATAGTTTGAACAAATCCAAACTTGTCAAAGAGTAGAGGCGATGATGTTAGCAAAGAAATTAAAATAAAAGCAGCCTCACTATTCAAGCAAGTTAAGAAGTTAAGAGCATTTACCTTTCAAAATGAGAAGAGACAGATGAATGCAGGAAATATCCGCTAATCATTTGGATTACTCTCTAGGCAGAAGGAGGCAAGGCCAATCCAAATTGCAGAAACTTCAAATTGCCAAGCTTTTCGCTGGTATTTGTCCCCCTAAAACTGGCTAGTATACATATATATATCTTCTATATATGTTTCAGCTCCCAAGGGGCTTAGGAGACCTGTCTCCTAATACAGTGAGCTGTGAAATAAAACCATACTAACTACCATACAGTGAGAGACTTAGGCACCCCACCAGGTTCTAGCTAGACTGATCTGGGCTCAGGTTCTATAGAATTGAATTTGAGGCTACGACACAAGACAAACAATAGAGATACAATTCAGATGCTAGTTAGGAAAATGCCATGAAGGAAACCAGTGTTTGACTGGGGAGGCAAAGTTCTGGTGTCAAACCGAGATATCAGAGGTGGGAAGTAAGGTCCCCAAGTGAGGTCTGAACTATCAGATAATGGAATTAAAATGACAGGCTCCTACTACAGAAATGGGTTAGATTTGCATAAAGTTACAGGGCTAGTATGACCCACATCATCTGGGGTAGGTTGCATTCATTATCTTGGTTTCGGTTTCTTCACTGATTGAAGGGCATAATATTGTTACCAAAACTCCAGAGGTTCAATCTAGGCCCTGATGCCCGCTGCACAGAAAGCCAATGACTGAGACGACAGTATGGCCAAGGCAAGTTTTCATACGGTGCTACAGCTCAGGAGATGGGAGCTCAGTCTCAAATCCAGGTCCATTCTCTCACCCACCCCAAGACAAGACCTAGGGTTGTATATAGCCGGGAAGAAATGTAACAATGTGTAACAAAACAAACTAGGAAAGGGCAAGGAATCAAGCATGCTGAATGAGGGGTCCAGCCTCTCACTGGCTGGATATGGTGATCTGGTGAGTTTCAGTTCTTTGATACTTTGAGAGGCCTGAAGATCTGCAAATATTAAGGTGCAAGCTTTAAGACCAGAGGGGTCAACTTCTATTCTTATCAAAAAACCACGTATGGGACTATTAGGTCGTTTTCAATATCAACTTCTCTACCCTTACCTCTAATGTTATTCATAGAATCACGTGTGATAAAGTCTCTTCAAAAATACCCAAAGAACTATAAATCATTCTACTATAAAGACACATACACATGTGTGTTCACTGCAGCCCTGTGTACAATAGCAAAGACCTGGAACCAACCCAAATGTCCATCAATGATAGACTGGACCAAAAAAAAATATGGTACATATACAACATGGAATACTATGCAGCCATAAGAAACGATGAGTTCGCATCCTTTGTAGGGACTTGGATGAATCTGGAAACCATCATTCTCAGCAAACTGACACAAGAACAGAAAGCCAAGCACCATATGTTCTCGCTCATAGGTGGGTGCTGAACAACGAGAACACATGGACTCAGGAAGAGGAGCATCACACACTGGGGGCAGTTGGGTGGGGGTAGGGGAGAGACAGCAGGGGG